>JAQMYL010000012.1:25577557-25595303 GCA_030014365.1 Clarias pachynema
ACACACACACACACACACACACACACACACACACACACACACACACACACACACACACACACACACACACAGAGATTCACGTTCTGTTAAGAACTGCAGTCTCACCTTCAGCCTCTGGAACTGCTGCTGGCCAGGTGTGGGGGCGGTAGTGGGGTTGGGTGGGTGACTGTGGCTCTGGACTAGCGCAGGGCCATGAGACTGTACAGCGGGGCTGTGGTGATGGGAGCTGCCGTGAGCAGCAGTAGGGTTTGGAGTGTGGCCATGAGCTCCAGAGCTCTGAGACACAGCAGGAACCTGCAGAAAAATCATCACACAACACACTAGTGGTAAGCAAAGGCGCCTGAACTCTGACCTTTTTATTACAGTAAATGCAAACAAAGTTCTGTGCGGTCTCGAGCTCTTTTCTCATTACGACCCAAAATACAAACACAACTGGATATTGCTATATTTTCAAATGTAAAGCTCTCAGAGCGTCAGTCTGTCAAATGTGAGGGGAAAAGATGATATCTGCAGCTTGAAGATAGAAAATAAAAATATATTTCTTAATATGCGTTCCTTTTCGGTGACACGAAACACCTTTCTTTGACAAATATTTTCCCTGGGCTGTGCTGCCAAACAAATAGTGCTCGGGAATGCTGTGTGCATCGAGGTGCTCGGGAATTAAAGATGAGGAGAGGGGGGAAAAAGGAAAAAAAAAAAGATTCAGTTAGGAACCACGATTTACGGATCACCACACCGACTACAAAATAGTTTTGTTTTCGTCCCCCCCCCCCCCCCATTTATAATAGACATGAACCGTTTGATCAGCCAGGGACTAGAATTGGCAGCTTTTCCTTTTGATCTGCCTCAAAAATAAATGATTCTGTACCAAGCGCAGAAACTTCCAAGTCGCTTAAAATAAATGCATTTTTATGGCGGTCCATTATTAAAAATTGTGAACGCAAAAAGCCTCAGATCTGCCTTTTTCTCCCAACTCTGAATGAATCAGCCACAAACTCGAAAAGTTTCAAAACTTTGGAAGCACAAATTTGTCTAGAAAATCATGTTAACAGTCCCACATGTCCGCATGCTTGCAGTCACTCAAACTCACTGTCATGCTGAGTTTTAAGACTTTGGATGCGTTTGAGGTGAAGAAAACATCACCGTTTCTTAATAATCCTACAGGAAGTGCAATCTGAAGTATTCACACATTTTTTTATCCCGTGTGGTAGGAGTGAATTATTTGCTTACTATTATTTTAGCTAATTATTTTTATAATTTATTTTTTTAAATAACAACTATTGCGGATAACAGAGATACATGCTACTCAGTAAAAAAAAATCCTTAATTTAATTTCAAGTAAAATTTTATACTCTTGTTTAAAGTGTGTTTCAGGTTTGTATTGTTAAAATGCTGCCTTTGGTTTTAAAGTGAGAAAACTAATGTTATAAGGAACGGACTACATTTAATTAATAATTAAATTAACAATTAATAAACTTTTTGTAAAGGTTCAAAATTGTAAAAAAATTGCAGGAAATGTAATATTGAATCTGGATTTTTAAAATCGAACTTTCAATCAAATCAACACCCAGGTATTGTGATGATGCATCACGTGCTGAGCGGTGACTCCGATCCCTATCGGGAATGCTGTGTGTAGCCGAGTGAATGAACGCCGTGTGTACCTGGTAGCTCGGGGGTACAGGGTACTGGATGCCAGAGGTGGGCTGAACGTTTTCGCTCACAGCCTCGTACACTGTTGGCGCTGGAGCCAGAACCCTGTGCTGGAAGCCCTCTGCACCTCCTGGGAGCCTGCGCTGCTGCGCCGCGAAACCCGCATCCTGATCATCCAAACGCCGCTTCATTCTGAACTCATACTCGGGGGCACGAAGACCTGTGGGTGGAAACATAAAACTTAATAATCCTGGATTGGGGCGACCATTGAACCTTCAGACGAATTTCTGAGCATCATTTAAACACCATCAGTCATGCTTCATTAAAAATGGAAGAAAACATGATATTATACAACATCTACTTTCTTTTATGTTGCTCTATCAAACACATGAGTACCTGGTGACTCAACGATAGGGATGAGAAAGGGAAGAGAGAGAGAGAGAGAGAGAGAGAGAGAGAGAGAGAGAGAAAGAGAGAGAATGTAAACTTCTGGTGTTAGAGGCCTGGTAGTGGTAGGACGGTTACCTGTAATAGATTTGTAAGAAAACAGACCTTCGGTAGCAAAGAGGAAAAAAGACAAACCACCATACTGTGATAAAAGTAGTTTGAGGTATAAAAATAAATAAATAAATAAAATATGAGAGGTCTTTCAGCTGGAGTGTTAACACACATACACACACTGGTCCTACACTCCATTAAGCCATTGTTGTTTTGCTTTAACGGCAGTTTATTTCAAATGTTCTCGTGAACATTACACACAGAACCTGGAAATCTCACCTGTGTTGCCGGCGTGAGCAAAAACTCCAACTCAAAAGTCGAAATTAAAGCCTGAACAAACAAACAGTGAACCGTCAGCTTCGTCTTATTTACTGCAGTTGAGGCTTTCAGTCACGACCATCAGAAAGTCTTCGGTTATTAAATGCTTAGGACATGCAAAACCTCTGTTAATGTTTTAATTCCATCAGTAAAACCTGCTGAGGCCTGGTGTTACAATTATGCAGGAGACAAATAAAATATGAAATACATATTCATATATTTTTATTAGGTAACAAAGAGAACCAGTGCAATATCAATACACTGTGTTGTAGGAAAAGTGGATCAGGATTTCTCTCTCTCTCACAGAGTGAGTTTTTCTTGCTATTAACTTATTTTAATTCTTTCTCCTGACATAAATACCTTGTACACCAAGACTACTACAACTACTGCTGTCTGACTTCCCGCCAACTTTACCTTGTGCCCTGAGCACGATCAAACCAGAGTGAGAGTACATACATGATGGTTTACGGCAATTATTCTTTGGACGATGTGCAAAAGTTGAGCGGTACTGCCCCGGGCTGTTCTGGCATTATTTTGCACTTCCAAGTGAGCTTGTTTTGATGCAGGTATGAACGGAAGGTATAAGATGAGTTCTAGTTCATAATGATTATTAAACAGGAATATCACGACACTCACAAGAAAATGAAGTTCGTCTTGGTGTTATTTTTCATCTCAATATTCTAAACAACATTATCCAACAGCGTTGGAGAAAAAACGTGGCAAAACACAGAAACAAAATCAAAAGACCTTCTTATACTAAGTTTTGTTAAAATATCAATTTTGTCAACGATAATTAGGTGACGTCAGGATACTTTATTTCAAAAACTGCAATTCTATAACATTGTGTGAGGGACTTGGGCAGACAGTTTTTTCCCCTCTTTTTTTTATTATTAAATCAGGTTCGAAGTCCGATTCATTAAAAAAAAAGAAAAAAAAAGGGGGGGGGGGTTTAAAAAAAAAAGAAAAAAAGATCTTTTTGCTGCTGAGGGCACGGTGTCCTTTATAAAGGGCACTGCATGTTAATCAACTCATAACTCAGAAAAACTAATCCAGGTTAAAAACAACCATACAGCTGAGGTCAGAATTATTTGCATTGCCTTAAAAAATACGATTTTCGGTTCATAGGTGTTGCAGATATTTTTCTACCATCATGGGTTCGAAACTCGAAACTCTGCCAGGTGTTGTATGCTGCCTTCAGCTCGGATCTGAAGAACGCGACGGCAAAGGTCTGACTTTTCAAGCAATTTCTCTGCTTTTGGACTTTTAAAAGTCTAAACTTTACTTAAGACTTCACTCTCAGGACCTGTTGACACATGCAACGAAAAACCATCTGGAGAGATCAGATTTCGTATACTGTATATCACCACTCATACTGGAGGGAGAATGTCATGTGCGTTTATTACCTCATTATTTGGCTGTGTTTATTTTCAGGCAGAAACATCACATGAATCTTCTGTCGTGTCCCTGTACGGGACGTTTCCGTCACATCATCTTTGAGTGAATCTTAAATGAACAGAAGATGAGGCGAGAGCGTACATGCATCACAGTGATATGACGCACCTCAACACTGTTCTCCCGTATCTCACAGCCTGCTATGCTACACTACACACTGTGCCACCAGAAGTGCGACCTCTTTCAACATCAAGTTGGCAAGCTTTATGGGATCAGCAACGTGCAAAAACACCACAGCCAAACAAACAACAAAAAAGTTGGCAAAAAAAAGGCTTTTTATCATTCCTTCTTACTACATGAGAGAAAATACATGTTTATATACAAGACAAGGTTTACACATGATGTGTGTTCAGAGCACCAACTTGGCAAAAGGACACAGACTTGATCATTTCCTTTAACCAGTCAACTACTCGCCTTAAGTTGTGACTTTAGCCAAGCTAGGTACGTCTGTAACCAAAACACTAGGCAGCACTCTCATCCAGTCAATAATTATGCAACAGATTTATGATGTGTTTAGCCCTGACTTATGTTTCTGTAGACTGCTGTTGCACAGTGCATTTCAAACTTCCAAGCATTCGCCCTTTCACTAATAAAGTCGATTTTATTTACATCTGGATTTTATTTACGCTCTGTAAAATGATCCTAGAGTACAGTGCTGTTATGACCTCATCACATCATGAGCAAGGTTATGTTAGGGTGCAGGAGCGTGTGTGAGCAGGACAAATCTCAGGCTGGCGTTTTGCGCCCTTGCCTTGTGGACACACAGGAGGCGTGCTGCAGAACTGAGCATTACGCCATTGCGCGCGCACACACACACACACAAACAGCCCAGGCACCACCTCCCTCTCGCTCACACACACGCGCGCGCAGCTCTCGTTTAGACAAACTTGTAACGTTAGAGAGTTTTAACCCCGGCTCATCTGCTGAATGTACGGCGTTACAATCAGCACAGCCAAAACACGCGTCTGACGTCATTCCTCATTCACCAGAGTAGTTCAACGTATGGTTTATTTTTACATTTTTTTGTGGGGTTGTTTGTGTTATCCGCCCCTTCCCCCCTGCGCCTTTAGGCCTGTCACGCTGCTCCAACTAAATACCAAAACACACTAAGAAACCTTTAACGTTAATTTAAACCCTGAACAAGCCACACTGTGGGCGCTTAGCATGCAGGCTAACAACTCCGACCTGCAAACACGCGCGCGCACGTTCGCGGGTTGGCATATATACATATATATGCACGAATAATATTGTTTATATTATTTACTTAGCTAAACATAATCGCAACGTGTACTGGAAATTAACTTTGCTGTTCGGTTGAGGTTTATATTTCAGCGCAGGCTCAATAGCAGCCACATGCACGCGACCAGAGCTAGCTGTTTGAAACGTGAGCGCGCGTGCGCGTTAAACACAAACACACATCCCGTATACTAATCAATGGAAAGCCTCGATGAGAAAATGTGTGTAAAATTACCTGGTTTTTCCCCCCCTTGTTCAAACTACAGAGTGAAGAGTTCACACTCACCTCCTCGGCAATTGCTAAGCTAGTCGAGTTGCTGAGCTTCCCACCACGACTTCAAACAAAACACCGAATTAACTTAAAACTATTTCGATACTAAAACACTGCTTCATGTGAGAGTGCGCGCGCAGCCGGTTCAAAAGGCACGCTGGCAATAAAACACGACATCTGGTTAAATATTTTAAAACAATTACGATAACGCGCAATACAAAAAAATGGACCGAAAATTTCTCTTCTGAAAACAACCCAGTTGGGCTGTTTGTCGAGAGGCGTGGCCTTTTTTCCTTAACACCCTCCCGATTGGCTCTGGATTGATGGAAGGCGCAAAACGTATCGCTCTCATTGGACAGTTTGAACGTCACTCAAGTGGGTTCATCCCCTGCCCGCCATTCAGACTCTTACCAAACACACGCAAAAAAAAAACTTTGAAAACAAGTTCTTATTGATTGCTGTTGGAAATCTGCAAGACAATTAATATATTTAAGTGTTTAAAATAACACATTGTTTGGTTTCCAATCTGTTGATTGGAAGCGGTTTTCCTTTATTTAAATGTGCGCGTGCATGTGTTGACCGCTTGTTTGGTTGCTAGGTTTCGCACACACAAACTCGATAGGACTGTGCAAGATGAACAGCCGTTAATCTTATAAAGGCTCAGGTTAGGAGTTCTCTTTTGTGTATAATTAGTGAGAATATAACTTCCTGAACTTATTTTCACACGTGACTTTACCACGACTATGTTTTAACCATTGCCTGCGTTCTACAAACTGAACAGCAAAAGCGCCCGCCCACTTTTTTCTCCTTTCTAGGTTTGTAACCAACCAGATCACGCAACTTTTTTTTTTTAAACAGCCCGCCCCCCTAAAAGCGGAAGAGCTAAATTAAACTGAGGCCCCACCCACGACAGGCGGAGTCAAACACTTGCCCGGGATTCCTCTTCGGTTCTGACTCTGACTGACCGAGAACACAGGCTCGCGCTCAGTTAGCTGCGGAGCTAAACGGATGACGACATTTTGAACATGTAGTCGGTTAAATACCTCCACAAGGTCGACTAGTCTCACTTTTACCTCGGTCATAACCAACATAAATACCCGAAAACGCGATATCGACAGCGAGGACAGATTATCCTTACGGGGGAAAAAAAAAGAAAAACAAATCGTATCAGGAAACAATGAGTGCACGCGCACGCACGTACACGAACGAAAACATCGCAGTGGGACGAATTTGTTTAGATTTGTCTAAAAACTATGGCCATGTTCCCTTTAATACGCCACACACACACACACAGGTTCAGTTCTCTGTCCCGCTGAACAATAGACTCTGAAACGGAGTAATAGATCCACACACACAACGACAGGTTTCTGATCGGGGTTTCCTCCCCAAATCTAAATTCGATAATACAAACTAAAGTCAGAGCTCCTTTGTTTACTCGGCGTATTTGCAGAGGAAAACGTCTAACTAACCGACTCTCTACAACACAACTCCCTCCTCCTCCTTCCTCCTCTCCCTCCTTCTTCTCGATCCCTCCGTTAACTATCTATCTATCCCACAGTTTAAAATGAAAGGCGGAGGAGAGCTCCAGTACACACACAAACACACATCTTCAGCTCAGAAGAAAAGACAATCGCGAAGCGCGTGTGTTTGGCAGCCTGAGGCTGGACTAGCCACCTTGCTGTCTGAGCTGCTTAATTTCTCATTACCGAGCACAGTTCGACCTGAGAGACGTCGTGTCACAGCTTCCGGATCAGTTACAGTAACCATTCGCGCTGTAAATCACACACAATCTACATTTTGTTTTTCTTGCCCAGCTGTTACGTACCTAGGAAAAAGAAGCCTCTTACTCCGGATTCGTGTTTGTAACAAAATCGTTGAACACGCCCCTCTGTCTTCTGATTGGTCTACGAGGAGGTTGACGTAATCACGACTCGAATAAGAGCCGCCAAATGCTGACAGGACAGTAGCACTCAAGGTGGAAGACATTCACTCCCTTGCACAGGCCAGGCAGGTCAAATGGTTGTTTGCAACGGTTTAAATTGTGCAATAATAAAGTTATCCATTAGCTAAACATGCCACTTGAGTCTCTGGAGGATTTCTCCAGGTCCTCTGGTTTCTTCCACGCTCTTATATTTCTTCCTGATCCTCTGGTTCCCTCCAGGTTTTAACACTTTATGCATATTTGGTTTCCTCCAGGTTCTATTGTTCTTTCATATTTCCTACACATTCAATGGTATTCATTTGAATTCTCCTCCATGTTCTAATGCTTCTTCCCGGACATTTCGGGTTCTTTTGGGTTGTCTGGGTTCCTTCATGTTCTAATGTTTCTACCAGGTGTTTTTGTTTCTTTAGGTACTAATGTTTCTTCCAAGTCCTTCAAGTTCCTACACGTTCTACAGTTTTCATTTACATCCTCTTTAAGGTTCTAATGTTTCTTCAAGGTCCAGTGATTTGCTCCGAAGTTTAATGGATTCATGACACATTGTCTCTAATAATTGTCTTTGTGAGTGCTTGGAGCCATGGACTGGAAGCCCATTGAAGGTATTCCCACATTGTGTTCAGTCTTCCCAGGATAGGCTTTGTGGGGAATCCAACAAAGGTAACAACAAGGATAAAACATTTACTTAGGAATCAATGAAGTACTGAATAAACACTACCAGCAAAAGTTTGGTCACATCTTGTAATTCTGCGTTTTTTTCTTTTCTTATTTCTGATTTTCTACATTGTACAATAGTGCCCAAGTCATCCAAACTATGAAATAATATCATTAAGGTTTGTGAAACATTTCGGTAGCTCTAATATGAGGTGCCTTTATTATAATTTTATTTATTATTTTTTTTATAAATGAGCTTCTCCATTCCTGCAGGGGTAAACCTTGGCCTTGCTTTCCTGGGAGGATCCTTACAAGCGTCAGTTTCTTCATGGTGTATGGTTTCTCCCTGATTTCCACATGGACTGATCTTCGTGTTTTAAAGTAATGATGGTCTGTCGTGTCTCCTTACTTGATCACATAACTCCATATATATTATTTCATAGCTCTGATGACGTCAGTATTGCTCTACCTTGTAGCAAATTAAATGTAGGTAAAAAAACAAAAAACCATTGACACTGTACACATAAACAGTACATGGCCAAATTATGTGCACCCCTGATCATCACACCCATATGTGGTTCTTCCTCAACTGGTGCCATACACACAGTTGGAAGCACATAATTATACATTGTGTTTGTATGCTGTAGCGTTACAATTCCCCTTCACTGCAACTAAGAGGCTCAAACTTGTTCAGGCCCCTGCGTGCAAAACGAGCTATATCAAGACGTGTTTTGCAAAGAATGGAGTATAAGAGTTTGAGTGTCCTGCAGAGAGCCCTGACCTCAACCCCACTGAACTGGAATAACAACTGCACCCCAGACATCCTCGTTTAACATCAGTACCTGACCCCACTAATGCTCTCGTATCTGAATGAACACAAATCCACACAGTGCCTTTTTAGAAGTGTGGAGCCCACTGTAACTGTAATGGAGGAACAGATATAGAATAAGAGGTTCAACAAGTACATATTGGTGTGATGGTAAGGTGTCCACAAATTCTTACCCTTATAGAGTATCTGGACATTTTAGCTGTCTATACCAGTATACTAGAGGTAAGAATTCTGTGAATAATAAAAAAAAGTAGAAATAAACAACTTTGAAAATGTTGATTTATTGATAGACATGACTCCACTTGTCTTGCAGTAAACCATGAGAAATAATATGCAGGTATCCGCGGTCAAAAAAAAAAAAAAAAGTCAACACAACGGCTCAATGTGATGAAATGATATTTGTTTAATGTCTTTGTTTTAAACAGTAACTTGGAATCCTTAGTTTACAAGAGTCCACATGTCCCTGGCTCCTAGGCCAGGCCTTCACTCCACACACATCTCCTTCAAATCAAAAGTACTTGGTCATAATTTCAAGTGTTCAACACGTATAAGCAAACAGCATGGCACTATTGATTATATACTTCGATTACATGAACACAAAAATCCTACAAACTGACAGATTACAGGATGAGAAAAATATAAGTAATTATTTGCAAATGAAGTAGTTTGTTGAGTATAATAGAAAAATAAAGTCGGTTAATATTTGTGTCCATTTTCTGAGGAACGTCTCTATTTTTTTTTAATACGCGTCCAGATGAGTGTTTACAAGACGCTTCACTACACGCAAATTCAATATGAATTGAGTAGCAATGGTTTACATACCCAAGCACAAAATACACGATGATATGAAACATGATACATCAGAATTACAACTGTGAATGACACAAATATATGATCAACAAGGAACATCATTCTGCACATTGGTGACTTTACAACAAACTGCGTTACCACATTATAAATCATTATATCGGCTAGGGAGCCTGTGGTGTGATAGTCCTCTACTGTTGCACAACGTCTGCAGGTACAGTGAACGCACATGGAGAACAGCTGACTGAAAGTGCTTTTGTAGGGTTATACAGACATAAGCCATACCTTTACATTGGTACTAATACAGTATAACTAACTACACTTATATTTCAATAAGCACAGCAAATGGTGTTTCAATGGTTAAGCAAGTACATCCAATCCAAGAAGTAAATCTGGAGCTCCAAAGTGGCTGAGTGGGGGGGAAGAAAAAAAAAAAGAAGAAAAAAAAAAATAAAAAACTCCTACACTGTAAAAAGATGCCTATAAGCTGTAAAAGCACAGCAAAGTGTCAGATAATGAATATACCGATCAACAACTCAGAGCACAGTATTTACACTCTCTCGACACATTCTTGAATAAATCACCTCCCCAGTAGTCGTGCTTTAAAGCCATCAATACATCAGACAGGACAAATTTTATGCACTGAACTTTAAAAGGTTACTCACTGACTCCAGGACGTTGGATTTAAAAGTGACACTACAGCTGTAGGTGCATACACTGCGCACTGTTTTTTTTGTTTGTTTTTCTTGTTTATATTCTGAGATGTGATTCGATAGTAGAGTTTTTTTTTTTCCCCTTAGTGATTCCTGATCTGATTAATTGCACTCACTCACTAATCGTCTATACCGCTTTATCCTGTATACGGGGTCACAGGGGGCCTGGAGCCTATCCCAGGGGACTTCACAATGCAGGGTACACCCTTGTGTGTCAATCAATCGCAGGGCACACACATACACACACTACAGGCAATTTGGGAACACTAATTAGCCTAAACCTTTTATTTTTATTATATTTATATCGGCCATATACTGTACTTGGACTATATTTAGGGTCTAAGTGTCCAAGCACACAAATCAAAGAAGGGTCAGTGGAAGTGCAGCGGGATCAAGCAAAGCTAAAGGAACCTGAAATTAAATATAGCAGGACAAAAGATTTGTTTATCATTAAAAAAATAATAATAATAAAAAAATAAAATTTGGTAGCATTTTACTTCTTTAGCTGTGCTGGTAAAATGATTTTAATCTACACAGATCAGCCATAACATTATGACCACTGAGAGGTAATCTGGACAACACTGATCACCGATTATACACCCGTACACTAGTGACAGGATCATGGTGAATAACCTGTCCAGTTGGATCCACAGAAAAGACAATGCAGCACAAATCACCAAAGAAATTCAATGCTGGCCATAATAGAAAGGCACCAGAACACCACAACCTGCCATGAACTGGGCCCAGCAGGCAAAGAGACCAAGACCACCAAGGATCCCCAGATCATAATCCGATCGAGCGCACTTGGGACGAGCCAGGCAAACAAGTCCAATCCATGGAGGCCAGTGTTGCCTGGGTGACAAAGGAGGAACCCATAACCTAGGTGGTTTTAATGTTATGGCTGATCACTATAAAGGGTAAATACAAACTTAAACTAGTCTAAAGGCCCAAATTGTTCATGTTATCAAAAATAAATAAATAAATAAAAAATCCCAAAAAGTGTATAGATGTGGAGCTCAACGAATGCATAGTTTGTGAAAAAAATTTTTTTTTTTAACAATTAAAACGAAACAATTTAGTAGTTGTTAAACTTTATTGAAACAATTTAGTAGTTGTTAAACTTTATAAGTGAGGGAGGTGATCAGCAGAAGCACATGAAAAGAGCATGTTTAGATGACTTGCTGCCTGAACAGCTTCATAGAACGTTCAAATAATCTCTCAGTCGCAGAAGAGGTGGCTTTCAGTAAACAAAGCAGATTCATTTCATAAATCCACCGGTACGAACGATTGGGTCCCATTTATCAAACTAGATCGCTGTAAATTATTTGTAGGTTTTGTATATCCTACTCAAGCCCCTGAACGTATGTATACAGTGTACGCACGAGACGATGAACTAATGGAGATCTCCTGTCATCAGCTTTATATCATATCATATCATTTACATGGACCACTGTCAATTTCAAACAGTAGGCATCTTGGTTTTTAATGCCATGCAATGCTTTTGAGCTACTACGCATAGAGCACTGATAATCTGGTATGACTCAAACTGCAATGTGATGTATACTCCCTAGTGTTCTGCACGCCAGCATCAGCATTTCTATGCCTGAATCAGGAAAGAACGCATTCCGTTTATGACACATCTAACTTTGAATTATAAAAAATTAATAAGAGGAGCCTTCAAATAAACTGAACGAAAGAATGCATAACGAACGATTTACACAAGACTTCAAGCACAGTTTGGTGATGAGACTCTTAGCCACAGTACGATATTTGGATGGTGCAAACATTTTTTAAAAATGCCAGACATCCGTGAATTATGATTCGGCTCGGAGCCCACTGTAGAAGGTTCACATGAACATTCAGCGAGTGTAACGCTCCCAGGAAAAATGGTCTGGTTTGATCACCACAGGCATTCTGTTTTTTTTGCAGGACAGTGCACAACCTCATACTGCCCACTGCTGCACCACTTGCACATTACAGGCACTTGGCTGGGAGTTATTGCTAAATCCCCTGACCTCGCTCCGGGCCATTTCCACGTTTGGTCCATTAAAGTAGTTCCTGGGAGGCCGGCATTTCGGACGTGAAGCGTGGCTCTTGCATAATGAGAAAACTTTCTACCTTGATGGTATCCAAGCACTAGTGAAAAAATGTGATTAGTGCATTAGTGTAGCAGGAGATTATATAGAGAAATAAAGGTAGGTTTGTTCTGTTATTCTGCACAATCAAAAGCCTGGTGTGATATGAACACCCCCCATAGTTTCCCTGTGAGGCATGCTTGTTGTCCAGGATCACCTGCATATAGTAGATGCGTATATTCAGATATACTTTCAGATTCTTTTCAATTTACTCAATTCTCATCCTATCTCAGTCTATTTCTGTAATCCAGTTCTGGTGCTGTTAACCTTAAGGGGCTCAGTAACATACACACGCGTATGAAGAAAATAAGGGTTTCTGAAACATTTGTGAATTTTATTTCGGTTTGGCGTACGAAAAAAAAACAAAAAAAAAAACTTGCACACAACTTTATTAAAAGATTGATAAAATGAGGCCTATTGTTGTCTATAGACAATGTGAGGTTAAAGTGAAGCTAGTTTATAATATAAATATAAACGCTATAACAATACCCAGCCAATGTATATTGTGTAGATTAACCATGGGTTATTTTGTTAAGCGGTCCGTTTGCGAACTGTGCTACATACTCGTATTGTTAAATACAGTAAACGGAGCTTGAGACTTCAGCCTGTGAAACACTAACAGGACAGAGGAACCAAGATGCTGCGTCCAGTGTGTTTGTGTAGTAATGAGGAAAATATTGACTGCTTCCAAAGCATCAGAACTAATTCAGTCGTGATATTTTCTGATAAAATACATCAGCACAGGTCCTTTAACTGAGCTGCTAAATTGAATTAAATGAATTAAAAGTCAGAAGAGTTTACACACTTTCCTGTTCAAGCAGATTTTCTGTTCTACTTACTCATCAATAACTTCAGCCTATTTTGCTGAATGTGAATTAAAGCCAGATTAAAAATTTTTATTTTATTTTTTTTTACATAATTTCTTTAGACAGCTGAACTATATAAACAGTGTAGTACACTTCTGATTCATACAGCGGTACGTATTAGCTACAAGACACCCAAACTTACTGAATCTTCAGTCAGATCCAGCAGAGATTTAGGCCTCTTGGCAAAACAGCATTGGCTATGATTGCTATGACGGTGGCACTTTTTAAACATCAGCAGTTTTACAAAACTCAAAAAAATACTGTGCTTGGAGTGAACATCAGGGACACAAGGGAGGGGGGGGGGGTAAGGGTGTTGAGTTTAGTCCGTGGCAAACGTTTAAAAAATTCCCATTACCAACTGAGCCACTGACAGGCTCGGTCTCTCACTGATTAGAGGTGGCCTGTGCGTTACGCTGGGCGTGCTCTAGGATGGCAGTGTGGCAGAAATAATACTGTTCGGGCGTCTGGATGCTGAAGGCGCGCTGCGTTCTCATGCGCCGCACCGTCTGGCACACGTTCAGCGTCCCGACGTCCTGCAGCTGGGACAGACAGATGTCCAAAGCGCAAAATGTACCTGAAAAAAAAAGGGGGGGGAAAAAAGTGTCATCAACCATTTCTTTAAGAATGAAAGCCAACAATGTGCAGTTAAAAAAACTGGAAACTATACAGATATACAGCAAGGCAGAGTTTTTACTCTCTTCTTTGTAAAACATTGTTTTCTTTTCTTTCAAAGTGGCATAAATCGTTTCCACAATGTCTTAACTTCATTGTGCAGGAATGCTGTATGTCTCATGTGGATGAAATGTGAGTAAACGTTATGCCCTGCAGTGCATCATCCTGGGTTTGCCACTATTTGGTAAGTTTTGCATTATCACCAAAAGTTTCCCCACTTACCATCTCTAGGTCATCAAATTCACTCTGAAAACAGTGACATCTTGACAACATTGTGGTACGAGGTAGCTTACGGCACTGAATAACCCCCCATGCCAAAACCCAATCAGCAGAACCTTGTAGGCGTTCAGTCCACTAAGCAACCAGACTGTAACTCCTGGCATACAGTTATTTAAAGCTAACTTTTACAGCAGATAGTTCTGACCATGTATTCTGATTGGACAAAGAGGCATACCACGAGTGCTGATGTAGAGTTTAACAGCATTGGGACATTTGACTATATGTAGCACTCCACTACACAGGTGTTCTAACAATTGTTAATCACCTGATCACTACTTGGTGTGTGGGACAAGAGATTGTAAGCCCTAAATAGTGCACCCGCTTTCCATTTTATGCTATTTGAGATTCAACCCAGTAAACCAAAAGCTGATTCTAAAGTGGAAAAAGTTGAAATATGACGTAAATCTCACAAGTTTCTCATTACTGTGCACCTCCTCCATGGTTTACCTTCCTTAACTTTTTTCTAAATAGTTCCTGTAACAATTGAAACTACTTTCACCCCTGTTAATTACACGGTCAGTCGCCAGCTCAATGCTAGTTTCACCAGGAAAGTTATGTGTTGGTGGAGCAAAATACAGTAACTGACTGAATAAACAAATCATAATCTCTTGATGATAATTGGCATTTACAGACCTGTTTTTATAAAAGTGCTGTTGTACTGAATATCAGCACGGCCTCATGCCTACAACCACACCCGTGCTGATATAAAGTACAGCAGTATGACCTCATTTATTATTTTTCATATATTAGTTTATTAGTTTTGTATTTAATAAGAAATATTCTACACAGTGACCTATAAATCATTTAAGCACAAAAAAAAAAAAAAAAAAAAAACTTAAGGCCTCCTGGTGATGCTGAATGCTGAGTGGTTGAAACAGACGAGAGGGGAAATGAGGTTGCTGCTAAGGTTGTTCCATAAACAACCAATTTATAAATTGTATCTTTAGGCACTTTGCAGCCTGTCATACTGGTTTGCTGAACTCAGTGGATTGAGGAGACGTCACAATTTCGGGTTGAGGGGGAGTTTTTTTTTCTTTTTCTTTTCCCTAGTTGGCGCCAGAGAAATTACTAGTCATGGCCTTCAGTTGAACGCAGGGTGAGGTACATTTCTGCAATGTGGACCAGTGTGATCCTGGTTACTGTAGTCATGAAGCTATGGACTGAGTAACAGTGCTGATCTCCATACTGATCAGGTGTTCTTCAGTGAATATGTGCGATCCTAGCAAGTGACAGGAAAACATTCCATCACACACACCATCCGCGACCTGTTTACAATCACACATCCCACATCCCCACATGATGAGCTCAAGACACACTTTTATAGGTTTTTGCTCTTAACCCTGACCTGAAAAGTGTCTCCAGCTGTTGTAGCCTATTCGAAACAACGTGCTGTAATTAGTACACTGTAAACTGTGGGCTTTTTGCACCATTGATGATTTAAAGCTTGGACAGTTGTGCATATAAAAAACAAAAATTCTAGGAAGATGGCAGAATTTGTACATTCTGCACCATGTTCATTCAAACTCACTTATGAGAATTACTCACTGGACACTAACTGATGCTGGAGAGCAGTCGTGCACACACTGCAGTCAGATAACACTGGAATGTACCATGTGGCGACTCGGTAAAATTAATATAATATGAGAAAAACGATCCTTTATCATGGCTTCTGAAACTGGTTCATGAGAGCAAATAGCTCTCCAGTATTAACTTAAACCACATTTAGCTAGTTGAAAGTTTGTTTATTTCATAACCCTTTTCTTATAAAGTGAGAACAACAACCATTAATAGATATGTTGATGTAAAAATATACGTCAAGGACCTTGTTATTTCTTGAACAAGAAAAAAGATAAACCCACAAAATCCTATACATAAATAAATCCACGCTACACCCTTTTTTCAGTGGAGATGCTGCCATGTCTTTCCACTACACACCGTCTCAAACTGTGAGGGTAAGCTAGTATTTACCAGTCCTGCCGATGCCTGCGCTGCAGTGGATGACCATCGGTGGTCCCAGATGATGACCTCTCCACTGTGAGCCCAGAGCCTTCACTGCCCTCTTCTGCTGTCTCTTCACCGTGCTCAGGAAGTCGAGCAGAGAGAGCGCCGAGGAGGGAACCCCGTAGTCGGGCCAGCTCAGGAACTGAAAGTGGCTCACTTGTCTCTGCTCACAAGTCTGTGAAGAACAGAAGCAAAGACATGTCCGATAAAGCCAAAGTATTTAGTGCATGCATCCATCCATGCAGGGGTGTGCTAACTTTATGTAACTACAGTACGGTGCAAAAGTCTTGATCAACCCATCATTTCCTTATACTTTAGAAGTCTTGACTGAAAATGAGTGCCAAAAAATTCCTTCAGAATTATTCTTCCAGTCCCTTTACCCGACAGTTTCAGATGAATGTTAATATTTATTTATTTATTTATTTATTAAGCCACACAGTGACATATGGATCACCTAGGCATAGAACACATCTAACTTAAGGCATGAACCAGTGAGAAACAGGTACAGATGATCAGGCTGGTGATTAGTGTACTGGTGATGCTGAACGCTGTGTGGTTGGAACAGACAAGAGGGGAAATGAGGTTGCTGCTGAGGCCGTTATATAAATAACCAATTTAAAAGTTGTATCCTTATACCCTTGTATGCAGGCTGTCACAGGAATTTTTTTTTTCTTATTTCTTTTTATATTTCATATACAGTACATAACTCACTTTCAGTTAATATGAGGAAATAACTTTGCACAATACTCTACTGTATATCAGACTAGTATATCAGACTACAACAAAACCCCTCCAAAATGAACGTTTACATAACAGATACATTTGTGGTTTAAAAACTCCATAAACCAGTGTTTGATGAGACAGACTGAGACATAAATATTTTACATTATAACGCAATCTGAAGTTTGCAAGGCTCGTTCTAAAACAGTATACTTTCTGTAATAACTTACACAAGAGGGGACATGATTTATTTTGCACTTTCAGAAAAATGTATCTGCTTATTTCTAGCTTGTAATACACAACAGATATTTTCTAATATTTATAACTAATATTTCATATTTTACATAATCTGGGCATTCACCCTTACAATTGTTGAGATGCAAAGACCAAATTACATAAAGTGCTTCACTCTTTTAACACCCCTCCTCCTTCCATCTAGGGGTGTGTGCATGCATATGTACATATATGTGTGTGTGTGGTACCTCTGTGTTATGCAGCTCTAGAATGGTTTGATTGTAATGGGAATGGTTGTCCACTCTCTGGTTAACCACAGCTATGTGTCCATAAACTTCCTGTCCTCCTTCCTGCAGAGGCCAGTACTGTCCACACTTCCTCCTGCCGCCCTCGTCTGTCCTACACACACACACACACACACACACACACACACACACACACACACACACACACACACACACACACACACACA
>JAQMYL010000012.1:25612067-25622236 GCA_030014365.1 Clarias pachynema
AATTCCAAGCGAAAAAAAAAAAAAAAGAAAAGAAACCAAGACTACAAGCTAGTGATGTGTTCAGGAATCATCAAACGACGACTATTTTTTACAACAGAGAGAGAGAGAGAGAGAGAGAGATAAAACACACTGCGTGCTGTTAGCTCTAGGACTGAAAGCAAACTTGGCATTTTATCCAAGTTGCATGACGCTGGACTGGAGGCGCGAGCCTCTGTGCCATGCCTGCACGCGCGCGGGCGCGCACCCACACGCAGACGCGCGCGCACACACGCCAACAAACACAAAAGCTGTGTGTGTGTGTGTTTTTATTCTATTATCAGCCACCGCTTCTCTGGCAACACCTTCAAATCCTGCTGAACTAGCCGCTTCGTACTTGCTAAGCTACCCTAAGCTAATGTCAGATTAGCGCTCTGCCTCGTGTTCGTACGACTTCAGCTCCAGGACGCGTAAACACGGAAACCGGAAACACCCTCTCTCTCTCTGCGTTACATTAAACTAAGAAACTTCTGACAACATCTGGATTCCTTCTCGTCGCTTTCTGGCTTTTAGCTGCACTATGAAGGAAAAAATTATATATGTATACATACGCGCCCCCTGTTGGCTACAAGAGCAGACTGTTTGTGGAACTGTAGCTCCGCCCACTCTCATTCATAAAAAATAACCATTTTGGACGGACATTATGTGTGCCGCGGCACGGCCTGTACTGCGCATGCGCCAACCGCCGCGCCTGCGTAAACGACGTTACAGAGCGATGCAAATGTAAACTTTTATCAAAACCAAGAAAAAGCACAATGTTGACAACAGTTGTATTCGATTTAGGTTCACGTGGGAGTGTATATTCTAACACTTACTGCTCCTGTTATGACTCCAAAATAAACACAGGACCAGTTCTTTTCAGTATCCAACAGGAGTTATATACACTATGTACTTTGTGTTAGCCTTTGTTTAAGGCCTAAGCATTTATGAAAACTTCATAAATTTAAGAAAGTATTCCAGCTAGAATAACATAACCTGTGTCCAAAACATCAGCCCACTGTGCCATTTATAAATGTGACCTTAAAAGGAATAATCACAAATATTGTTGTTTCATCTATACAGTAATTAGGGTTTGCCAACAGAACCTAGCATCCTGCCCCCAACCACAATCCCTGCACCTTTGTCGTCCTGTATCGCCACATCAGTCCAACATTCCTTCTTCTATTGTGTACTCTCAACCCCAGTATGGGAAAGCTTTTCTGCGGTGACTGCGCATGAATCTTCTGCAGACAACTTCCACTGGAAGATGCCCTGTCTTCGGGTGTTACCAGGACTCCTGTTCTAGATGATGTTCTACGAGCACTTTCTCAAGGAGAGACAAATTTGGTGAACCAGGACCCTTGTGTTTTGATGTTACTCCTCCTCCTCCTTCTTCCAATAACTAAGGTTTGTATAGCAGGTTAATATTATATGTTAAATGTGTAAAATATCTTCTCACTCATCTTCTATACCGCTTTATCCTGTATTCATGGTCGCGGGGACCTGGAACCTATCCCAGGAGGCTTTGGGCACAAGGCAGGGTACACCCTGGACAGGGTGCCAATCCATCGCAGGGCACACACACATACACACACTCACACACTCATTCACACTACACGCGCAGGCGATTTGGAAACGCCAATTAGCCTAACCTACATATCTTTGGACTGTGGGAGGAAACCAGAATACCGGGAGGAAACCCACCAAGCACGGGAACATGCAAACTCCATGCACATAGAGACAGGAATCGAGCCTGGTCGGGGAATCGAACCCGGACCCTGGAGGTGCAAGGCGACAGTGCTTGTGTAAAATATGTAAAATGTAAATATTAAAATATGTTATAATATAAGGCTTGTCTTCCACAAAGTTTGCAACATGGGTTCTCCACAAGCACCCCCACATATGTAGATTTAACATGCATTAAATATAGGAGGAACTTGATTTGACTTCCCTCATATATGACTGGTATGGAATGGGTGATTGTGTTTTGATGCACCTCATGTCAGTCATTTTAAAGACACTCTATAATCCATTATAGCTTCTAGGTGAACATCGTGAATAAACATGGGATGGGATTAGTAAAATTTGGAACAGAGACCTAGTATTAGAGACCAAGTATTAGAGACCTAATGTTCTTTCTTTGTAGTGTTTATTGCACATCCATGAAATAGGCCAGTGTAGAAATAGCTAAAAATGCCTACAGTGCTTTCTGTCTGTCAGAGTATAAGAAAAGAGCCAGGCACAATGTAGGGTAGTGTTTTTACTGTGGTTAACATCAATACATAGTAGTGTGAAAAAGTCTTGGACTGGACTGAAATGGGAGCCAAAAACTTGCCATAAATGAGAGCCAAAAAAAGCTCTCCAGGAAGCCTGGAGAACTATTCCTCAAGACTACATTAAAAATACAAGAAAGCCTGGCCTTTTGGAAGCAAAATATAAAGACATTAGGGGTGGCGCAAGACTTTTGCACAGTACTGTGTGGGTATGAGACAATCAGGAAGGTATTCTAGAAAACAGATTTAGCTACTGATTCTGATCTGTTAACTTTGGGAAATGAAAACCATTTCAAAGCAGATGATCTGATGTTAATAGTGTTTTGCAAACCCCCCCACCCCCCTCATTTTTCTGTAATTTACTACAGTAATGTTTTGTCAGATTTTACACACTGTATCACCACTGTATATAAATCATTTGTTAATTGCCATGTTTCATTTCATTTGATTGTAAACAAGTAAATTCTTTAAACACTAGCATTTTATGTCACAGCATAGTGACTTACTACTCAGTAAATAGTGCCATCTACCTGCGATTCATGGTAGAAATTAAGTTGTGATGGCCCTTTGCTTAAAGTTCTACTGACACAAATAATTGTATTGATTGATAATACATTTGCATCATCGTTGAACCCAACTCTTGAATTCTCTCTGTCACAGCTGAAGGTCTTTCACTGTTCAACGGCGATTACACCTTTGACATGGGCAATGTGCACAGATGGATAAAAAAGTTTAAAGACAGGGAACCCATCATTGAAGCCAAAATGTGCAGTGGGAGACTATCAACTGTCACACTACATATAAACTCTCCCAGACTCCTTCAGTCTTTTATTCATTATATGTGTTTTTTTTATTCCTTGCAACAGTAGCACTTTCATAAAATGCATAGCTGTTTATTAGAGCAGTTCTAATCCTTAATATCACAGTCGAATGTCATATTTTTGTATAGACCTACAGTATAAGTAGTCACTAACAATCCAGAGGTTTTATGATGAACCATAAAAAAAAAAGTGTGCAAAAGTTAGCATACAGCTCATGTATTCTGGTAATTAAGTCAGTCAGTAAGTAATTAAGTCAGTGAGTCAGTAATTAAGACAAGAACAATTAAGCAAGTCAGCAATTAAGTTAGTAATTAACTTTTAAGTCAGTCCTTAAAATTAGGGGAAAATGGCTGATGTGTTGTTATAAGTAAGTCAGAAAATTCAATCAAGTAAGAAATGAGCAAGTCACGATAGATTGGCACCCCATAAACAAATACCCTAAGTCTCCTGGGATAGACTCCAGGCCCCCCCGTGACCCTGTATACAGGGTAAAGCAGTATAAACAATGAATGAAGTGGCTTAGTGGTAAACACTGTCACTTTGCACCTTCAGGGTCTGGGTTTGATTCCCGCTTCGGGTCTGTGTGCATGGGTTTCTCTGGCTATTTCCTCCCACAATCCAAAGACATGCAGATTAGGCTAATTGGCTTTTCCAAATTGCCCATAGTGTATGATTGTTTGTGTGTGCCCTGCAATGGATTGGCACCCCATCTAGGGTGTACCCTGCCTTGTGCCCCAAGACTCCTGTGGTAGGCTCCTTCTATACAGGATAAAACATTATAGACGATTTAGATGAAGTTAAATCATATTATTATTATTATTAAGTCAGACAGTAATTAATGTCAGTAACCGAGTCAGCAATTAAGTTAAGTTAGTCAGTAATTAAGAATATATTAAATTAAATAAGTCAATAATTATGTCAGTCAGTAAAACAACAAAGAATTTAGGAAGGTAGAAAGGAAGGAAGCACGCAAGAAAGAACAATGGTAAGACTATTTTACTTACTTGTAATGATACATTCTGTGAAATCTAACCTACTAAATTTCCTCTTGGTAAAGTCTGAATGTGCAGTAATGTCATGTTATTTTAAGACTGAACAGGATTTATAGACAAACTGCTTTGCCTTTTTAATACATCTGAGAAAGATTTATTGTCAGCTCTTGAGCAAGAACTCTCTAGTGATGCAACTGTGGATCTGTAAGAAGTGGGCTACTGATGAAGGAAAAAAATACCTTTTACCTTACTTTACTGAGGAAGGTCTGAACAACTATCTCTATTTGAAAACGGAAAATCTCAGGTTCACATTTAAAACAACACCAAGATTAAACCAGGTTATCGCTTAGTCAAGGAGGTAACGTAAGAGCCGTGTGGTTTTTCACAGAGCGGTTTTGCTATTAGTCACGGGTTGCTTTCCAGGAATGCAGAGCTCATCAGTCTGCAAAAAAAAAAACGACTTTTTTTTTTTTTTTTTTTTAAATCAGTCTGCAAAAAAAGACTTATTATATAAAAACAAATATAATAAGATTGCACATGAAATGATTAAGGTTACGAGTAAAGTGTTTAAATGTAAAAAAAAAAAAAATCATGAACATAAACAAATTGTACACTACATTACCCACTACATTCAATATTATTGTTCCTAGAATGAACAACAACCCGAATGTATTCATAACTGAAGACTACAATGAGTTTCACTCCGGCTTGACATATTTTATACAGTGGTATTTTAATCACCAGGTGAACTGACCTAGTTAAAGTGCTTGTTTCAGAGATTTGAGTTTCATTTCTAACAGCCAATACGTACACAGAGTAATGTCATGGCTAATGCTTAGCTGTGCATTTTATTTATTCAGCTCTCCTAGACGAACCTACAAATGATAAATTCTAATAATAAGCAGCTAAATTCTCTTAAAAATAAAAACACACAAATGAAAAGAAGAGTGAGGTTCCAGAAATACCAAACATGTCAAGAATAAAAGCAGATTTATTAATATAGCATTAAAAGTATTTCAAGCACCTATTTATGAAAAGGATAGTCTTGATTTAAAATTTCAAAATGCAATATTCCAGAAAAGGCACAGATTATCAGATGCACACACAATGGTGGTTTGTACATTTCACTTAATTCAATTGTGCATCTACATGAGCCCAAATGGATTCTCTTTGCTTCACTGTATCATCCTGGAGCTACAGTGTTAAGCCATTGAATAACGCATCAAATCATATTGTTAAAGCAATTTGAACATTTTCACCTAAAGATGAGGTTAAGATAACACAAACAAATATAAACCACTAAAAATGTTGTTTGAAACAGTATGGTTGATCACAAACAGTTAACAGCTCAATAATGAATGCTAAATGGCACTATTGTCATGTGTAAAGTTCAACGTATACAGTGCAAAAAGTAAAAAAGCTTTCTCTGGGCTAATCTAAAATCAATAGGGTTTCAGAAATCATTGAAGAACTCTCGTCCATCAAAACCTTAACATTGCCAAACCAGTAGCTGCTGAGCTGCAAGCAATCAGCTCTCCATGGTTTCCTTCGAGTTGCTGCTTCCTGATTGCGGGTCCGGTGTGGACAGATGCTCTAGCTCATATCTCCCATTCTGATCCGCAGGCCGAACCTGATTGGACGGCTTCTTGTGTTCCAGGATCTGCTGCATCTGGTGTGTAGCGTAGTCTGGCTTGGCAGTGAGGGGGCACTGTGGCACCTCGATACCCAAGATGTCTTGCACCATGTAGGGTCTGAGCCATCCCACCAGCGGAGTGCTGCCAGGGGTATAGTGAGTCTCACGATGGTAGAACAAGAGCCCGTCCACCTGGAGACACAAGCCATGTGAATAGTGAACATTATTTACATGTGGGGAAGTTTACATGAATGCATTGGGCAAATTATGCAAGTGTTGTGAATATTATGTGAGGTTAAAGTTTACAAGACTGCTTAATGAATAAGGACAATAAATATAATGCAACAGTTAGTTTCAACCGAGGAATCTGATTGGATGAGAGGCTTTCCAAGAGTGCTGATAATGGACAGCAACAGCACTAGGACGTTTAATTATATGCATCATTCTGCGTCCCAGGTGTTCTAATAAATGTTATTTACACTAACGGTCAGTCGCATCATGGGTGAAAGTAGGTTGGTACGGTCCACAGTACTGAGGAGAGAGCAACTACATGGAAGCAAACAACAAATAAACATAAAGATTAAAAAGCTAGTTATCTTCATGGCTGAATCTCAAATATGCAAAATGCATCCCTCCATAACCCCTAATAAGGGCACTACTTGGTGTGTTGAACAAGTTATTGTACACCCTACATAGCAAATTAGCTTTTCATTTAATTCCATTTATGATTCAACTCAAAAGTTACAGGAGCTTATATTGTAAAGTGAAATAAGTGGAAATATGAAGAAAAACGTATGAGATTTACAGGACTATCCACCACCTCCATTTTTTTAAATTCTCCTCACCCTTTGCCTACATAGCACTGGTAATAATTGAAAAACTATTACTTCTGTTAATTACACTAATTGTCAGTTGCCAGCTCCGTCAGAGTCATGGTTAGTTAGTTCCACCAGGCATGGAAAAGTATATGCTGGTGGAGCAAAATAACTGGTTAAAACATCATAACCTGCTGATAATAAATTGTGTTTGTGGAATTGTTGTAGAAAATCAATATCAGACTTGAGGTTGTGCTGCTGTGCTGGTTATCAGCACAGCTGTGATGGCTTTGTGATGCTTACAACCAGCATAACAGCAAACCTTTGCCTGCGATACTGCTTAAATATACAGGACAGTGAATATTATGTAGGGATGGTGAATATTACCCAAGGATAATAACGTAGCATAGTGTATATTACATAAGGATAATGAATTTGATGCAAGCATAGTAAAATTAAGTGGAGGATATTATGCAAGTGTAGTAAAGTGTACGTAATGAAAGTATTACTCAAGCATAATGAAAATGAGTAACCATAGTGCATGTAATTTTAATGTATTGTACTGTATATGATTATTCAATATTGTGTAAGGATAGTGACTATGCATGCTTTGTGAAAATTATATACATTATATATAGTCATAGATGCGTGATGATTATTATACAAAAATAATTTATTCTACGTAATGAAGCTAATGTTATAAGAGTAGTAAATAATAAAGTCGTGCAGCAAATATAATGTAAGGACAGTGAATTACCATTGTGAATAATATATAGTCAATTTTACTTCATCATAGTGAATAAACACTGAGTATTTAAGCATAGTGGGTGATAGTTAAGAGTAGTGAATTAGGCACAGTAAACAGCATGTGAGGAGAGATTATTACATAAGCATAGTGAAAATTAATAAGCACAGTGATGATAGCATTGACGTCTACAAAAGTAGACAATATTATGAAGGGACAGTGAATATTACGAAAGTTGAGTGAACATTATATAAGCGTGGTGTATATATAATGATTATGGGTAATGAGTGCTATGCAAACAAAGTGGAAATTACACAGGTATATTGAATATTATGTAAGCTTAATGAATAAGGAAAGTGAATATTAGTTAAGGATAGTGAAGGTTATAAAAGCTTAGTGAATCTTACATAAGGATACCGCATATTATGGAAGTACAGCAAATAAGCATAGCGACTGTTATGTAAGGATCATGAATATTACATAAATATATTTAAAATTATAGTTCGTAAATACCAACAGTGAATTTTTCCCCCTCACATGTGCAATAGCTATATATAGAATTATTTTTATTGTGCAACTAAGATTTATTATTTTTTTTACTCTTTTCCCTTCCTCCTGTAAATGACTGTAAGCAACTGTAACGAAGTATAAGCAATTCTCCTCTGGGATTAATAAAGTTCTTTGAATCTTGAATATGATGTGAAAATAATGAATACTATGTAAATATAATATTATAAGAAGCCAAGTCAGCTGCAGGATGTAAACCATGACATACCATATATTTTAGCTTGCATGCAAATTTATTTATTTTTGGAAATAATGTGAGCTACTAAACTGATCTGCGAGGTACGGCAGAGGTCAGCCCATGTGATACAAAGGAAAACACCAGAAGAAATGCATTTTGACTGATACATAATTATCAATCGCACACACTGATCAGCCGCAACACCACTGCCAGGTAAACTGAAAAATATTGATTCTGAATTATATACCAGTAAACTGGTGACAGGATCATAGGCACCCAAGGCTCATCTAAACCTGTAGGAGGCAAAGGCTAGCCCGTCTGGTCCAATCGTGCAGATAAACTAGTGTAGCACAATGCTAACACTCAGCTTGCTGTATATGGGGCTTAGCAAGTAAAGAGTTCAACGGTGTTGCTCCGGCCTTCAAATTTCTAATCAAGCATCCATGAAATGCACTGAACAAACTAGTCTGATCCAGGGAGGCCCCACCCAGCAACCCACAGCACCCAAAGGATCCACATGAGGTCTCGTGAAGTCATGTCTCGAGGGGCCACCTGGTGGCACAAGGAGAACTTGCACTATGTTGTATTTAATGATTTGATGATATGGCTGATCAGTGTTTTTTTTTTTTTGTTTGTTTTTTGTGAGTAGTCTGTGCTGTAGTTTTGTGCTCCTTTTGTGATTTCTGTCCACCGGCAATGGTGTATTTTTTTCTTTTGAGGAGATGTTTAGACCTTCATGTTCATCAGCCAATTTTTTTTGCACTATAATTATTTACAAACTATCATTTCACCCTGACTGGTTTCAAATTCAGCAAACATTTTTTTTAATGAGAGTCCTCTTTGTGAATAATTGCTATGTCTATTAATTTGTTTCTCCAGTGAACAAATCCAGTATTACCATTTAATCCACTATAGAAACGGCACTAGGAAAATAACTTGTTTGTTGAAACAGTTATTTAGATGTTTAGATGGTCTTACGCTGAAGCTGTAGTCGTGTGCCAGGGCCTTTTGAATGGACTCTGTTGTACAGCTGATACTGTTCAGACTCACAAAACGGAACTGCAAACACATGTAGGGAAACAAAATGATGAGTGCATTAGATCAATAATCTTACTGTTAAACCGTCTTTAGTACTAGTAAATGAACTTACAGGGTTTCGTTTGCAGATCTCCGACAGCTCCTCCACCTCTTCCACCTTTGACTGCAACCAGTAGAACCGGAACTCAGTCTGTTATTTAAAAAAATCCAGTCATTTCAGGTGGTGAGAATGCATGTGATCGATGTGAAGCACCATCATTTGAAATCAGCAGGATGTAAAAACCAAAGACAGCTTTGAAATAACATTTAAATCACAAGAACAAATTGACTGACTGAACAGTCGTAGACAGGATGCCCTCTCCAGCACATCACATCCAGGATGTAGTACGTCCTATCCACTTCACTGTAAATGCAGTCTAGGATGGTGTAATCTGCAGGAATATACAAACCAATCCTCATTACCACCAGACAGTTCTACATGGACTAAATATAATAAGTTTAGTCCTGTATTACAAACCTTTCCCAATGGCCGAGTTGTGTCTGTTCCCTCCTGGTAGCAAAGAAGGGAAACGATTTACGCAGTACCCACTTTTAGTGTACGATGAAGTGGAGCCCTATTAATTAAAAGAAATACATAAATAAATAAACATTCAGTCTATTATTGAGAATTTACCACCATGTAAGGTGAATTGCTGGGCTGCTGAGCTCGGGGTAGTGCGGTCTGTGCAGATTTCCAAGGAAAGAAAAGAGTTTTGTTTGAACCTGGAAAGATTCCAATGCGATTTAGGCTCAGCTGAACTTGAAATAAAATGCATTTTTGTTCAGAATATGAAGGTTGTGGAATTTGGGCCCAGATTACTTACATTGTACTCGCCTTCCAGGTGATAAACTTCACAGTCAGTTATGCAGAGTAGGAAAATTCATAACAATCAAGACCTACTGTAATGCGCTTATATGAACCAGAATTTTGATTTAAGACAGACTTGAAAAAAATCTGAACTATCACTTTAACATGTCGTGGTGCAGTTCACTAGCTGCCATGTGACGAGTAAAACCAGAATGATAAAAAAAAAAAAAGAAATAACCTACTAA
>JAQMYL010000012.1:25640908-25671615 GCA_030014365.1 Clarias pachynema
ACCGTCAAATACCGTGACACCGATATAATTTTGAAAAATACCGTGATATAAATTTTTGGTCATACCGCCCAGCTCTATAAATCAGAATCTCTCAAATACCCTTAGAGGGCAGCTTAGTGTTATAAAATCAATGCAATATCATTTAAAAGTTCTAATGGCCAAGTTTTTATATTTTGCTTCCACATATTTCCCAAAAGCAGCTTCAAACATACCACATACTTGGCCAAGCATTTGGGCTTGTCTCAGTTCCTGGACATAAATCCAAATATTAAATATTCCTCTCTGTACTTACAGGAAGTTTTTTTTCCGCTTTGGAGCTTTTGTTGATTAATGTACTCTTTCTCTTTTCTCTCGTTTTACTGGCACACATGTCTGTGTGTTGTAGGTGATTTTAAGCAGCTGCAACGATGCAGACACTTTTAGCGATAGAGAATGATTTAGCTAGCTAAACTCTAATTTACATTTAACCTTTACATGCTAAGAATTATAATTTCATGAAATGAACTCTTGAGTAATTCATTCAGCTTCAATCACTTTTTGCGCTTATGATTTTACTTTTAAATGTTACAGTAGTAATTGTTTTATATCTATATTTATACTTATAATATATATTGTTAATTTTTATTGTAAATTTACATTGACAGTTCCATCACTGTTTTCAGGAAGTCCATGCAATGCCACTATAAACCCCTGGTTGGAGATCTCTGACCTAAATAGTGCAAACAAGCCAAAAGCTCTGTATTCAAATATTTCAATAATATTTAATCAAACATTTACACCTGTACATAGTGTACCAAACAACATCCAAATACAAGTTAATTAATTCAGAGTTAATTGATTAGGCCATTGAGCATATTGAAGCTAGTTAACTGAATTAACATAGTCAAGATATTTTTCCTGGTTATTTATTCTAAATGAAAACTTTGTTTGGTAAACGTCAGCACGGTGGTGTAGTGGTTATCCCTGTCGCTTTTCACCTCCAGGTTCCAGGCCTCATTTATCAAACTGTATACGGTATACGATATAATATATAGTTTAAGTAGCATGTTCTGAAACTTGGTCGTGTCTTATTAATTGACTGAAAGATAGCAGTTCAAAACAAATCCCTCAGCAAGAAACAAGACCTGAAAACACATCTGATAGCGTTGTCATGTTAAACAACACTAATTTGCTTCTTAGTCGTTCCGAACCATCTATGTTGTTCCTTTTAAAGCTAATCGGCACTACAAAGCTAAGTATTTTCTAACACAAGGCGGATCCCATATCCCTCTCTATTCCCTGATCAAGGGCACTTCTTCGGGTGTGGAACAAGGGATTGTACTCCCTACATAGTGCACTAGCTTTCCATTTAACGCTATTTGGGATTCAAACCCAAAACCCAGAAGTTAACTGATATTCTAAAGCAGAATAAATGTAAATAGTGAGTAGCATAAGTTTCTCAGGTAGTTTCTCTACCACCTCTGTAGTTTATTCTCCTCACCTTTTAGCTACATACTGTAGTACCAGTAATAATTTTAAACTACTATCACCCCTGTTAATTGCACTAACTGTTATTTGCTTACTGTTGGTCATCATCACCTGTCGATAATAAATTCTATTTTGAACTGTTGTATAAAAGCTACATCACACTCGAGGTCGTGCTGTCTCGTGCCTATGACCACATTACAGTCTTGCTGATATTCAGGACAATAGCACTCAATTTAATAAGGTTTGAATGGATAAATTATTTTGTTTAAAATATTTATTTTTATTTAATTTTTAAGGAATTATTTTTAAGTCCCTAAACAACGATTCCATGTAAACTGTATAAAGTGTATTCCTCTTAATAGCCAGTTTGCCAGACTACTTCAGTGGCGGAGTAGTGGAGATAAACACTACATCCTTTCAGTTTCTGCTTCTTTATACATGTTAATTACCTTGATTTAGCATTCGTCTCCCACGCTTTCTTTGAGGGTAATATCTGAGGAGGGGGTGTGACACAAGCTGTCATTATCCCTATCAGTTCCTGCCCCTATTCATTCAAACATCTCTATCGGCAAATCGCACTGGAGGTGGGCAGGCCAATTTTCCCGCAGCACTACGTCTCATTCAACATGCCATAAATAGCGTAGACGATTATACAGCTGGATGTTTAATTACATGCCAATGAACTGTGACTAAATTGAGGGCGTGAGAGCAAGTTAGCAGTTAGATGGATACGAAACCAACAGGAGAGTGAATAACCAACTTGGTAAGCAAATATAATGACGCTTTGAAGCTGATAGTGTATTTATTAAGACATGGGCTCTGTTCTTTTACAGGCTATGATAATGTAATTAACTAAATGGTTGTATTAATAGGGCTAGAGCCACAATCTAGAAGAGAGCAAGAGAGAGAGCGGGAACAGGGAGTATTTACTCATAAGGTTAGCTAGTTATGTTATTTCTACAAGAAATAACTGGTTGAATCACTACGACTGAACATTACACAATAACTTCAAAAGAGAGTTGTTCAGTGCCTTGGGTGTGCATAGGGAAACAGGGAAACAGTGTCATGTTTGGTTAATTCTGGTTTAATGAGAATGCAATTTTGCTATTTGCCATGTATGAAGAATATAAAAAATTTCTAGTTCTCATTTTTACCTTTGTTGACCCTGTGCCTCTCTTCCTCCCTCTGCAGGTGCATTTGCGAAGGTAAAGGAATCCCAGCGCATGAGTGACGAAGGGAAAATGGATCAGGATGAGGCGGATGGTATCCGGAAGCGCTGCAGGACAGTGGGCTTCGCCCTGCAGGCCGAGATGAACCATTTCCACCAGCGCAGGGAGGTGGACTTTAAAGATATGATGCAGGCCTACTTACGCCAGCAGATCACTTTCTATCAGCGTGTGGTGCAGCAGCTCGAGAGGACCCTGCACATGTACGACAGCCTGTAGACGATGACATTAGAACGCAGGAACTTAGTAAGCCTGGGTCAAGAGCTCATCCTGCTTCTGCACAAGAGCTGCTTATTCTGTCTTTATCTCCTGGTTTACAGACACCCACAGCTGAGAAATGACCAAACGATTCTTGCTCTTAAAGAGATGGTTTTGGAGATGATCAGACCTATAGAATATATATACACTAGGACCAAACACTAGCTCATGCACTTAAAATGTCACTTTCTTGGCTCTTTCATGGCCAAAACACAAGATTCCAGGGACTTGCACAGTTGCCTTGATAAACACGTCTTTTTTTTTTTTATATCTTATTTTATTTTACATATTCCATTTAATTTAATTTTATTTTCTTACATCACTATTTTTTTTCCATTAATCTTGGCCACCTCGCAAACTTGGGCTGAATAGGTTTTTATGAGGAAATTCTCAATGCCAGCCGTCTCGAACCCTGCTAGCAGGCTCAGCAGGTGCCCTGGACGAGAGTTGTCGAATTGAGTGAAACTAAAATCCACTCAGCTCATGAGCTCACAGAATGCTACTGTAAGAGGAGGGTGAGGTGTTCAGTCGTTAAAAGGACTTTCTGAAACACAAACTTGGAATGGCCAACTTGAATACATTTATGGCTAGCATGGATTTAGCAGAAGTAGCTTTCTACTTGGTTTCTTTTATATGAAAATCAATCTCACTCATCATAATTCCAGTTCTGTTTGAATTTGAGACTAGGTTGTCTGCATTGTCTAGATTTCAAACTCTAATTATTGGAGACTGACAGATAATCTTGGTAACATTTCAGTATTTTATGAATCTCAAATCTACAAAAAAAGTAGCAGTTTTGCTTTTGATGTAGTGACTTGCTCCTGGATCTGAAATAAAAAAAATGTAAAAAAAAATTGCCGAACACCCAAATTGTCTAAAACAATGTTTTTCAATTAATTAATATTAAAATAATTTGCCCCCTACACTGCGGGACTGATGAACGTACACTGTATTAATCAAGGAGTTTGGAGTTGTGTTGATCTTAGTTGTGGAAGATGACAAGGTGACTCCTTTTATAGGAAGTATTTGAAATGACTGCCACTTGTAGTCGTTTTTTTTTTTCTTTTCTTTTCTTTTTTTTGGTTAGAAAAGGTTTTCATTTTAGCTATTCTTTATTAAGTTTGTGCTTAGAATTTAATTAAAAATTTTGATTAGTCTGCTCAGGTGTGGTGTGCTTCTGAGTATAGATTGTCTAAAAAGGAATTTAAATAAAATAAATGTTTGAATTTTTTTTTTTTTTTTTTTTTTTTTGGTGCAGGTGCATCTTACATTCATACCCATGTTACATGTTGAAGTTAAGTGGTTGTGGTTAACTGATATGTCATACTTTTATGTTTAGATTTTTACTGTAGGTGAATTTGAGAATTTTGGCACATTTCAGGTCATTTACACAAGTCTTGAACTCGGACTGTGCTTAAATCAGGCTCGCTCTTTTACGCTCATTCTACTAAGGTACCGCAAATTCTCCATGATTCACAAAATAGATTCCTCCGCCTAAATATATAAAACATACCCTACCTGACCAAAAACAAGGTTTTAGAAAAGCGGTAAAATTATTGGCCTGCATTGGTCAAAGAAAATTATACAATTTCTAGAATTTTGTTAAGAACCACAAACACATTATTAAACCCTGGAGGATAGTGCTGAGGTTTCTAGTGAAAGTAAGAGGATTTTTCCCACTCTAGAGTGAACAAGGATAGGACTTTGGGGTAATAATATCATGTGTTCTCATGAGTCCAGATTGACCATATTTCAGAGTAATGAGCACATCAGGGTATGAAAGGATTTACATGACATTCATCCATAGTAATAACTGTACACGCTTGTGGAGGCAGTGCTGTGATCTGTGGTTACTTCAGCTGGTCAAGTCTAGGCTCAGCAACATTATGTGACAAAAAAAATTAAGTCAGCTGATGACCTGTATTTACCCAATGACCAGGTTATCACATCAATGGACTTTTTCTTCCCTGATGGCACAGGCATATTCCTGGACTCCAATTGGGAAAGTTTGGCTCTTGGATTATGAGGAATAATTTTTATCCATGAATTGGCCACAATATTGCGCACTGTAATTTGATTAATCCCAGAGTGTCAAACTCCTCCCACCTCTTCCTGGCAATTAGCATGCTTTGCAGCACAGTAAAACGTACAGTAGCTGAAAGAAAGCAGTATGATCTATTAAGGTATTTTATTTCTGGCATTCCACCCAAACTAAAAAAAAGGAGACTGGTGAAAAGACGTCTATGGAGTGGAGGTAGTTAGTGAGTCAGGAATGTTTGTGTCCATTATGAAGCACATTCTTAGATGGGGCTGATTTTTAAGTCATGATGGAAATAAAGTGTCCCTCCTTTATGTGCAAGCTGTGTAATTGCTATCAGACCAAAGTATCACTGTTTGTAGTAGTTCTAGTCAAATAAATAAGGACTATTTTTCCACTTCCTGCAGTATGTTTGTGACCCATTTTGGTATGATATAGCTCAGAAAATGCTGCAAATCTGACTGTGGAAATGGCTGAAAAGGCAGAATAAACAAGGAGGAAGAAGATGGTCTGCTGGAATGATGGCAGTGTGCCACTGGTTGATCATGATAAAAGAATGAAAGGGCTGTACTAAAACCCTGCTAAGTAAGACCTCCAAGGGACCAAAAGCTTCACATGAACGATTTGGGCTCTGAAAGAATGTGTGAGTTTGTTTTTGTAAAAATGTACGTGTGAATTCTGATTTTTATTATTTTTTTTAGTTTCTACTACAGTCATGCTGAGTCTTAATAAAAAAAAAAGTAATCCTCAAATTCTTCTTTGTTCATGTTTGTTCATGTTTGACTAGTGTTATTTTTTACGTCAAAGAAAATTGCAACACCAAACCCTCTGACCTCATATTTCTACTATGAAAATTAGACCAGAAGTTGAGCATGAGGTGACACAGCTGTTTGAATTGAGTATTTTCTGTTTCAACAAGAACCTCAAGAATAGTTCATGTATAAAGACACCCCAGTGAGAATGCCTGACTCTCACTCATTTTCCACATCACCAAGGAATGAATGTGTGATTGTAGAATTGCTTTACGTACAGTGTGCAGATGTATTCTAGTCTCTCAGGTTGCATTTTTTCAGCATGCATAGAAGAGCACATGGAAAATACATTAAAAACTGCACATTGTTTTCAAAGCAGGAACATGCGAGAGGTGAAGTAAATCAGCTTTCTTTTAGGCAGAAAATGTTCTACTATCTCACATAACTGGTGCATGATTCAGCATTTTGCTCTATCCTCTATCTCAAGGAGAAGGATTGAAATATAATGAAATCTAATGGGCAGATTTTTTTTTTTCTGTAAACATAGTTATTTATGAGTATTGGCAGAGTGGTGCTTAGCACATTTAGTTTTGAACCAACATAAATGCACTCCAACTGTGTGCTGAGACATCACAGAATAAAGCCTCTCTAATCAGTTCAGTTCTGTGTTTGGCATGTTTAACACTTTGCTGGTATACAGAGTCTCCCTGTGCAACTTTCCAGCACTTTAATGCTATCTTATTGGATGCACATTAATTATTAATTCTTTTTAATTAATTTGTATTTCGTGCTTTTAATTATAGATTATAATTACAAAGCTACCAAAGTGAACAGTGGCACAAAAACACTCGCTAATATGACATAAGGAAGAAATTTTACCATTACCTTCCTACACACATTAAAAACCAAGCTCTACACCTTTACTTTAGAGAAAAGATTATTTAACACCAATTTATTGTATAACTAAACAAGCAACTGATTAAAACCAATACTGAGGTTGTGGTCATGTCTTGAAAAATAAATTGGAATGGTTTTATTCCATGGAAGCTTTGTAGGCGAAAGCTCCATACCTTACTGTATACAGTTCATTATTCTAAGTACTAATAAACAACCTGCACCTTCTGGTTAACCAGGCTGGACAGATAGCAATAGACCAAATTTTCCCATAGGGTACTGTATGCGTTGAGACCACTCAATGCTATACAGGTCATTTGTAGTATTTCATAATCAGTATAAGATTTCACTAGTAGCCATTTTAGTGTGGATATGTGGAGATGGACAATATGGTGAAATATTCTGCTGTGACTCTTACTGATGTGGTATTTAAAATTAACTGTCTGCAAAGATTCACAGTTATCCAACTGAGAGGTATTAAATCCTGGATCAGATTTTCTGAAATTTCACTCTTTGTAATTTTACTACTACATAATGTTCCCTGGTGTCATAGGTTTACTGTACTTAATATGAATCCTGTATTATTTTTGTTGTTCTTAACCATTTCTGTGTTAAGAAAATGCTCTCCTTCCATGCAATATAAAAATCTACTAGTCTACTGTAGTTTACAAGACAACATAATCTAGTGTCAAGTAAAAGGCTAATTCTGTGTGGTCAGAGGGCAAATGAATTGAGGTAGGTAAATCTGGGAGGTAAAGCTGATTACAGTACCAAACATAACTGTACATTTGATATGAAGGCCAAGTGCAAATATTATGATGAAGAGGAATTGAAAATTAAATGATGTCATGATAAGAGATCATTTTACACTGGGTTTTCTATATTTATACCAAATCTCAGTAATGAATCTCGTCCTCTGCCAGTGAGCTAGCACCACAGTCTGCTAATGGAATATGGTTTTAGTGAGCATTACTTAATCCTGTGGGAATGTGACTGAAATTTGCTGTGCTCCACCAATGCAGTGCTCACACTTCTTCCGTCATCTGGTAATTATCAGTGTAGACACACAGAGTTGAATAACCTTTCCTGCGTATCCTGTGTTTTCACATTTGAATCAGACTCAAGGGTCAATTAAGAACATTACCAGTTCTTATGCTGTCTTTCATGTATGTATTGCTATGTATGTACTGTACTGTATACCTTGCAGTGCCTGCATGAAAGTATTCACCCCCTTATGATTATTATTTGGGATTTTTTTCTGCTTCTTTTAGAGTGACTCAATACAGAAATAAAACCAAACACATTCTATAGATATTTCCAGATTTTATTAATATTAATAAAAAAAAAAAAATCTAAATACTGCATCACTGATATAATTCACCATCCAAGACAATACTTGGTGCAATCTCATTTTCCAGCAGTTGCTGATGTGAATTGTCTCAAATAAGTCTCTAAACTTTGCGCACTTTAATTTCGCACTCACATTTTCTCCCCATTCCTCAGTACAAATTTTTTCCAACTCTCCCAAATTAAATGAAGAATGTTGGTGGACCGCAATTTTCAGGTCATGCCACATATTTTCAATTGAGTTTCAGTCTGGGGCATTTCAAAACACAAACCTTCTCTTTCCAAGCGATTCCTTTGTAGTTCTGTGCTTTGGCTCATTGTCCAGTTAGGATGTAAATTTTCACATTAGACATATTACTGGCTGACTAGAACAGGTTCTCCTCAAGAATTTGATATGCATGTTACCCTTGATGGCAACAGACTCCGAGTTCCTCCTGCTAAAATAAAACAACCACCCCAGAGGATTATGCTACCACCACCAGAAATTGTGTTATGTGGGAGTTGTGCTGTATTTGGGCTTGCATTTTAGATCAAATGGCTAGAAGTCTTTTTCCCCCCCCAAAAAAAACAGACTTGCATTTTATGTTCACCAAATGGCTTCCTTTTGTACGCTCTGCCACAGTGTACTGGGATGAATCTGGGATGACACTGTTCATGGCTCTTATTCATTCAGTGAGCTCTGTAATCCCTTTACCTGGTGTTTGCACTCACTTCTTGGATACTTTTCTGACAATTGTCATTCTGGGCCATGTGCTCAGTTTGGAAAGATGGCATGATCTCGAAAGTGTCTGGGGTTGTGCCTTATTTTTTCCACTTTGCTATAATGGATTTAACATTGCTCCAAAGCTTTTCTCATCTTTTTAAACACTTCTATAATATTTTCCTGGTTTCAACTATACCTCAAAAATTCACAGGCACTTCCTTGATCTACATGACAACAGGACTGATCTGATGCCATTTTAGCTGTACGACAGACTGTAAATTCAAATATGTTTATTGTGCAGGTCCTAATTTAGACTGTTAAAAGCGAGGGGATAAATACTTACCAGTTAAACAATGTTTAGATTTTTTTTAAATAACTCGCATATTGTCCAAATAAACTGCTAGATTTTTTTTATGTAATATACTTTGTAATATACTTATACTTGATGCTGCAATACACCAAAACAACCTTACCTTTACCTCAAACCTTTAAAGTGAAAAGGGTAATGTTTGCATCTTCTTTTCTTAAGTTTTGCAACTACATTTTCATGTGGCAAGGATAGAACTGCTCAGAGGAGGATCCTTATGCAAAAATGTCTTGTCTTTAATTGCTACTTCTTTCCATTTGCTTTAAATATGTGGATTGTATTTCTTGGTTAGTGATTGCTTGGTGTTTTTGCCCCTCATGTTTGGAGTCTTAAAACCAGAATTTCAGGTCAGGCAGTACTATGAAAGCAGCATGAGAGAAGAGACACACCTTTAAGCTCTTGGCTAAAGACACACATGCTGTGAGTGGTTGTAACTCCCAGAATGGAGATATTGGATGAAGGCTAGATCCTACGTGTCAGAAGGTGAGTGGGTCAGGATTGTGGGGAAGAGACAAAGGATAAAACCATGGACTGGTACAACTGGTTATGTGACGATCATAAGACTTATGTATTGTGCATTTTAAAAGAAGTGAGATGTAACAGAAACAGCACATATAAATATGGAATTATTCCAACAAATACTTAAGAGCTTATTTCAATTAAATATTAAATGTAAGTTCACAATGGCAGCATTATGTAATGTAAGTTTTTGGCTTTGCCAGACATTAATAAATTTGGACTGTACCAGATCTTCAGCTTCTGTTATGAAGTGCAATTATAGAACCTCACCTGCTCCAGTTTATTTACTGTTACTTCAAATTATGCAAAGTAAAGAAAAGTAAACACAAGATTGCGACATGAGTGAAGCCTCATATACAAATCTAAATCTTTTTTTCTTTCTCATTTTCTTCTCTCTTATTTTATAATTTTTTTTTACTGTAAATGACCTGAACATGGAAGAGAGGGGAGACAATATAAAAATAATATAAATAAAGGTAACTTTAGCTTACATGGGTTCTCCATGCTAGGACACTGTTCCCCAATACTGTATTTTTCCCCCCTGTGTCATGCCCCATTGTTGACATCAGTCATAGTTCCTCCTCTAGCTCCTCCCTGGATCCTTTCCCTTGGTACCGCCCATGGGTCTGGAGCCAGATTGAGATCCCAGAGGAGACAACAGTCACTTCCTTAGAACACAAAGTCCACATTCCCCACATTCTCTCTGACCTCGACAAACAACATTCCAGTTTTGGGAAAGGGCAGTCTATCACTATTTTGCCTCTCTCACTCTTTCTTCAGATTCAGATCCAACACCCATCAAAATCAGGATCAGATTTTCAGCAGGGTGAATTCAGGCCTCCTACAAGCCAAGTCTGTATTGTGGATCTTGCTGGCCAATATTTACACCCAGTGTATACAGGATACAATCGCTACTTGAATCAGAAAAGTGCACAGGGCAAACAAGCAAAAGAGATGCAAAAGTACTATTATGCTTTCTGCTCTAAGACAGTTGCGTGAGTTAAGGGAATTGAAGAAAAACAGAGGAGAGTCTGATCTGAAAATCAGGAATCTATTAGCAGGGTTCTGGGTCTTTCCTGTTTATAATAATCTCAGTTATTTCAACAATGTCATGGCCAAAATTTGGATTTTGAAGGTCATCTGTTATGCAAAATTAACTTTTTGATCATTTTTGAACATTCACATGGGTCTACAGTGTGTGTTGACACACGCAACATAAAGTATGAGAAAAAAAACATCCCCTCCTGTTTTCTTTTTCAGTTCATGTAGAGACCTGGGCTTTGGCATGCCAGTCAGACTGCCTCCTGTGATAGTCAAAAAGATCTATTTGCATAGATCTTCCTCTAGCTTGATGCCTAAGAGTACCTAAAACACTGCTTTGTTATCTGGCATGATGATTTCCTTACCGCAGCAGATTCTGCAAATATCAATGTTACAGGTTTTTGCACATAATGGATATTGTTTATTTACTGTGGAAATGTTCTGACCGCTGTCCCCAGTGTCTCATTCGTGTGCCAATCATTTCACATCGGACTGCTTTCCGAAAAAGGGACAGTTCAGTGCTGGATTCCCTTTATGACTGAAACTCAATAGTAGATTCTAACCGTTTGTCTGAGCAATAGCTCATTTACACATAGACACTGAAATGGCATGAGTGAAGGAGGAGTGAAATTGAGACCATTTCAGCTGGAGCATCAACACACACGCTTTATTGGACCTCTACACAGCAAAATCGTCAGTGTTAATTTAACTCCCACAGTGTTAAATTCAACACTATCCCAGTGTTTATATAATCCTCACCAGTCCAGAGTTAATTTAACACGAAAAAAACAGAAGTAGAAAGTAACTACAAAAGAGTGTTGGCAATTGACTGTAAGTGTTAAAATAACTCCCGAAACTAACACCCATTAACTCTGATCAATTAACACCAGAAATTTCAACACCAATTAACACTACAGATTTTGCTGTGTAAGACCTGCGTTAACTTGTTAAAGAAATAGTAAAATATGAGAACTTTAAAGTTATGTTACTGCTTATTTACCAAGTTAGTCTGCTAAACTTAACAGGTAAACCAGTAAGGCTAGGCGGCTGATATGGGTATGGGAAATTATATTTCATTGCCAAAGCAGGATAAAGCTTCACAATAGTAATTTTAAGGAAATTGTGCATGCAATTATTTTAAGTCAATTTCATTACAGTAGTACTTTGGATGGTGGTAACATGGTCATCTAGTATCAGTAGTGTGATGCAAACATTACAGAGGTAGGATGGTAGCTTATTTGCATTTAAAGCTATTCACACTGAAGCAGCTTGTATTGAATAGGAGTCACATCGCAGAATACTGTACATTTCAGCTGGAAAATTAACATCTGAGACCTATAACTTGTTAAAAGGAGTGTAATATGTCATTTTTAACCTTTAACAGGCTGTGTTAATAAATACATCCACTTAAATATACTTGATTTGATCTGCTCCAGAACCTGGAAACATATAGTTGACAAACCAGGAACACAGATCTTAAAATGATAGAACTGATAGATTTGATCTATTACAGAATATTGTGCATGTAGCATTCATAAATGCTGACATAGCTCAGTTTGAGTGTGAAATAAAATCTAATCTACTCCTACTAATTCTAGTTTTAGGAACCAGTTGTTCCTAAAGGAGTTTGAAGGCCCTGTCAGTGTCTTTGCCTGCCAGGCTCTGGGCGTGGTGGGATGTGGTGCACTGGGTGTTATGGTGGCTTTCTATCGTCACCAGCATTGACTTTTTTTTTTTCGTGGGTTGTGCTACACTAGTTTTTCTATGAGATTGGACCAGACTGGCTGGCCCATGGTTCCCACAGGCATGGGTGAGCCTCGGGTGCCCATGATCCTGTCAATGTTAATGTGTTAGTGTTTTGTGGTGTTAATGTTATGTCAGTGTATATGCCTATTATACAAGGTGCGCTGAATAGAAGCTTGTTTGACAAGAGTTAGAAAAAGAAGCAGACAAAGTATACTTTTGGTATGTATAGACCCTCTTTGGTATTTATGTTCATCTGTGGTTCAAAGTGTTTGAGAATAGGAAAGGAAATTGAGAAAAAGAGAGAGTGAGAGAGAGAGATTACTAATTGTGTACACTATCCAATAACCTGGCTGTATTTTTGAGGATAGAATAAAGGCATCAGCTTGCCTAATGACATCTGTTTCAGTTATGCAAAGACAAAACACCCACAACTTTACAACCTCTCAGTCTCTCTGTGGTTTTGTATTGATCACTGTGTATTATTGAATGCTCCAGCACTGCAAGTTGTGCTTTCAGGACTATGGTGATGCAATAGTTGTTGGCAATAAGTAAACACATGAATAATGCTCCATTTCACATTAGATCTAAAGTAACTTTCTGAGTTCAGAGTTTTTTCCGACCTACAAAATAGGAAAGAAAAACAACAACAATAACAACAACTAAACAAATATTTGTTTGTTTCTTCTGTTAGCAACAAGCTAGCTAGCTAACTGGGATAAGTGATACATATTCATTTAAATGATCAAGTGTTATAGATTCAACAATGTATATATCTGAGCATATTGTGTATAAGGTATAACTCATTTAAAAGTAAGAACTGTTCATGCTAGCATGGTTGCTTAGTGCTTAGCGTGTGTGGAGTTTTTATGTTCTTTTATGTTTTTCATGAATGAATGAATGAACGGACTGTTTATGCTATGAGCTATGAGCTATGTTGATTAGCTGAAAACTTGTCTTGAGGATATTGTCTTAAAAGATGGAATTCCCTCAGGTTGTAGGTGTGTTTTTATTTGTTTCATCCTAGATGGAGACGTTTAACAAGTTACATATTGTTTAATGTTTAACCTTTAGTCAAATTCGCCCTCAAGACACAAGGAAGAGGAAGATCAGTGTTAAAAGGAGAACTAAAGTGCAGGTGCAGGTGGTCCATTCAATTTACAATCATTTATACATCTTTGTAATCTTTTGACAAAGGTCTAAATTAATCGGCTTGGACATATTGTAACACACTATGACAAATAACAGGCTCGGTCATGACATGGTGAGTGAAGCCTTTGCATGACGTCTGTTTGCTCTGTAGTTACATCGTATTGGTTGTGGAAGCCACCCGAATGTTTTCTCTGCTTGAAGCATGCTGTGGCCTTAATAGTCTCTCCAGATCTGGTGTCCTAAACAAACAGGTTGATCTCTACACTTCATGTAAGAAAACAGCCACAATCATGCAGAGATGGTTATAACATGTCCAAGCTCTGGTGTATCAGCTTCACACCAATACACACTCAGCAATGAGGTTAGTCTAGAATGCTTGACCTCTGTTGGCCTATTGATGACTTGACCCACTATAACCTTACATTGCATCAAAAACTGTGTTCACACTAATGAGGTTAGTGCATTTAAAAATGAGGTTATTGCTAATCACAGGGAAATGTCAATACTGTAGTAGTAGCTAACCTACGTTATGGTTTCAGGGAGCCTCTCCATAGGAGGTGAAATACACTACAGTATGTGTAAAACAGTGCTGCAAGTTACACAAACACAAGCGTCCACTGTCGAAACCCCTGGCTAGTTCTGACTGAAAGAAAGAGACCAGTTCATGGTTAAAATATTTGTGTTCTACCACAAATTCGAATTAAATGATGCATGCATCATCATTAATTGCTCTTTGTATTTTATTTCTTAATGAGTATATCATAAACAGTTGAGTCAATGGTTAGACTGGTAAAAATCGGGGATTTTTACTTTTCCCAGTACAATGTGTCACAGTACCCAGCACGCCCACACTAACAATGATTTGTCTAACTTCCAGGTCACAGGGCAGATGATGCTGTCGCTTGAAGCATAACAGTGCTGGCAGTCTTTGTGTGATCTTTGAAGCCCTGGAACGGCTGTGGGGTATCTGCTGTTTGCTGTGGTAAGTAAAAGAATGAGTCTTTATTTCTTTCTGAGTGAACACAGGCCCAGTGTTTGACCCTGATGTACCCTGATTCAACTTGGAGAGCTGCATGGTTTAAAGCTGGGCTCAACAACCCACGGTCTAAAGTCTTGCCAGCTGTCCTGAAGTTCAGCGTCACATCTTCTCATGCTGTAGGCTACCTCTACAGGGTGGGTAAAAGTAACTAGGCATTAAAAATAGGTAATAAAGTCCATATTTATGCAATATATCAAATGTATCAAACAAATTGTATATGTGTATATTTATTACATAGGAAAATAAAAGCAAATCTTTAAATTTCAACATAGGCACCAGGGGTGTAAAACGATTTCCTCAAACAGGGATGGAATGCAAAGTCTTCTGAAGGAAGTCGATTGTGATATTGCTGAGAACCTCCTAATTCCATGCCTCCAATTCCTTCAGTGTGCAAGCCATTGTTCTGTACACCTCCTCCTTTGTGTAGCCCCACAGGAAAAAAATCACATGGAGTCAGATCTGGATTTCTTGGTGGCCATTCATGAGGTCTGTGTCGTCCCAGCCAACGTCCTGGAAAATGCCAGGACTAACCACGCACGCACAGTAAGAGCAAAATGGGGTGGTGCACCAGTGATACTACAAGTTCTATAGCCATTAAATAGTTAGTTAATTTTCACACAACCTGTATGTGTAGAGGGAATCCTATAAGAGTCCTGTACTAGTAGAAAGGCTAACTGCCCAAATTGGATATTTTAGTAATTACTTATTATTATTATTTTTTAAAACCATTTCATGATTTTACTGGCATTACCATGACGGATTGTAAAATAATTATACAACAAACACAAACAATAAAACTCACTTATCATATATACTGTAAGTCTCCCTTCTGCTAGATGCAGTTTCATGTCTGGGTGCTTTCGGGAAACCTAAAATCTTTACAGCATGGGATAATTTCAGATGCTAAAACTGTCTGAAGCAGTAAATCCTTAGACAAACACACTGCGCACTGGGCTCGGATTAGCCGTGTACACTCAATATTTCAAATGAAATCCATGAAAGAAAAAGCAGAGAGAGGAAAAAGAGTAATAAGCAGTTGTAGGTAAACTATCTGAACTAAATTAACTCAGCTAGTCTCTTGGATGATGTACATGCTTAAACTATCAATATTTACAAAGCAATTCTCTTCCAACTTCTTCAATGCAATGAAAGTGAAGAATAAACTCATTTGTAACATTTAAAACAAAGAATTAAAAAAGTTACATATTCAAAAGACAAATAGAGAATAAAGGAGTCTGAAAGTACATCCTAGAAGCATGAGTGTATCAATTGTTTTTGATCAAGGGAAAAATATACATTTGTAGCATTCAGCAGACACCCTTATCCAGCGCGACTTACAGTATGTTTATCTCATTATATGTCTTAGGAAGTGAGGGTAAAGGTCCCTGCTCAAGGGCCCAACAGAGGCAGATTGGTAGTACTGGGGTTTAAACCTGTGACCTGATCGGTAGGCTAATAACTCACTGAGCTACCCATGCTCCTGTAATACTGATAGTGCCTCAGTCAACGGCGAGAAGGTTCAAAACCTGACATCATACAAGGAGCGCCTAAAGGAATAAGAAGGTGAAGTGAAATTTAAATGTTTCTATTGTATTTGTTTATTTGAAAAAGAAAAGCAATACTATAGACTGCGGTGCTTCGAGTTGCCCGTTGGTGATATTGGCATCGCTCTAGCAGAATAAAAAAAACTTGTCAAAATGCTGAAATGTGCAGCAAGACAAAATGCCGTCTGTAGGAAAGAATGACTGCAGCTCACAGGCTTGTTAAAAAGCTGAGGAAGGACTACTGGGTTTATGATTGAAAAGTATCCCTGCGCCATCTGCTGTTCACTACTTGTACAGCACACCATGGGATTTGCCTTGTGCAACAGTAGTACTTCTGCTGTAATAAAAGCACTGAAATCTGCTTATACATCAGTACATCATTTATAAGGATAGTGATGGAAATAATAATAGTAGTGTAGTAGTTGTAGTAGTTTTAATTTTATTATTATTATTATTATTATTATTATTATTACTACTACTACTACTACTACTACAACAACAACAACAACAACTACTACTACTACTACTACTACTACTACTACTACTAATAATAATAATAATCATTACCTCAAATACTTTATAGTTCATTTCCCCCCCATTTTATTTCATTTGTTGACCAATATTGACAAAGTATACAGTATAATTCCTGGATGACAAAATAAATAAAAATAACTATGAGTTACTCAGCATGTTTAGCTAGGCTGAAAAAAAAAAATCCAATATTTACAAAGAAGACAAGCATAAAAAAAAAGTCTGGGTTGATAGCTTTAAGAAAATGAAATTCATCACTGCTTGCAAAATATTCCTGCAAAAAATTGTATAAACCTAAAACCTGAGTTATCTCATTCTTTAATTAAATGACTTCTAATATATCTCAATAGATAAAAGTTATCCCAGTGCTGGGATAAGTTGCTCAAAGATCATCTAAATGAATACACACTGATCATAATTTTAAAATGTTTTTTTTTTAGATGATGTCGTGTACTTAGACAATCGCTACTAATTTCTACTCTCAGAGAAAAGAAATACTGCACGAATTAACAATATAGACAAAAATAAATAAATAAACGAAATACTGCTAAATATGACCCAAATATTGATTTATAGGTCAATTTTAAAAAGTATGAATGCAACTCAATGGCATTGTGTTCCGTGTCCAAATGTCTCCATGGACCATTTAAAAAGTCAAATACATGACAGGAATTAACAAAGATCAGGCTTTTGTTTATTCCTCAACCATTATTTATCAAGAAAGATCTAAAATGTGACAATGGTTAATCTAGCTCTTTATATATTTGTATTATGTCATTATTTTCAACATATATCACTATTAAATACGAAACCTAATCTGCTAGGGAATGTGGAGTCAATGGATGAGTTCATGAGTAAGTTACTGTGATGCTTTATGGTAAAACAGGTCCATTGGGCAAAACATAGATCTCTAACTTTTATAGCAGATAACACCCTAAATGATATATGGAAGTGGTATATACTAGAAAAGATAGATAGGAAATTGAACTCTCCAAGCAAGGAATAAAAATAGGCCAAGTCACTAAAATCAGCTAGATGAAAATAACTCAAGGCCTTGGAAATATTACAACATCAAAAATCATTAGAAATACAATACAAGAGGCTTATTTATCAGCCTACATTTTCCTGTGATAAAACATATAATTACAGCTTCTCTGAAAATTCATGTTGCAATGAGCTTGATTACATTAATGGAAATCAATAGACCAGTTCAAAATAATGACCACAGCTTTCATTGTATCAGCCAATAGAGATGTAGCTGTCAAAATACTATCACTGCTGAGTCACTTCCACCTGCCTTCAGTAATACACTTATATACCTTTAACTTATAAATTGTTCTTCAGTGCCTGAAATCAGTCCAGTGCATGTATGTATAAAATCTCAGCTGTTTCAACTACATCACCAAAGCACTGAGGGATTTACGGCACAGCGTGCTACAGATAGAGGAATTAAATAATAATAATAATAATAATAATAATAATAATAATAACAAAAACACAGAATCCAACCCTAATTCAAATTCAAAAATGAAGACATTCTGTTATAAAATAAACAAATTTCAACTGTTATTCCTATAATCCAAAAAAATTTTTTTTTTAAAAATCCACTTAAACATATTTTGAGGAATCATTTTTACAGAACAAACATTTCACTATAGTGGATTGAAAACAATGTGATGTATAAGAAGTATTTATATTGGGGCATATTTTATGCATCTTTATCATATGTATTAATCATTGCAAATGATTTACTTTCAATTTCAATGTAGAAAAACATTTCAAACATATAAGTAATGTTCATGTCCAAAGTCTATTTAAGTATTTAAAAAAGAATTTTGTTTGAACTTTTTATTAATTACTTTTTTTTTTATTTTAATTTTTTTTTTAACTAAAATCATTGAAAACATAAAGTATTTTCATAGCAGTAATGTACACTGTACAATGTTTGACAAAGAAATCTAAGGTTTAAACTGACTATCTAATATACAAACATGTAAACATGTTTGGGCCCAATCTGAAGTTACTGGGTCTTTCTATGAGAACTGTATTTATTTATTTTATTAGAATCTGTTTCTAGCAGTGAAAAGGTGCATAAACCAATCCTCATAAGATTTAGTCCTTCATCAGTGTAAAACGGAAGCAGATTCATGTGTGAAGTGTTTACATGCACTGCTCGCATGACAACAAATGGAACAAAAGTTCAATTATTTGCCCAAAATGATTTTCTTCAACCACTTGTATAAGAGGAGATCTTTATGATACTGTTAGGAATGACTCAAGAAAGTGTCCACGAAGAAAAAAAAAATCTAATTTCCTATGTGTCAATATCTGTCAACCTACACTAAATGTCAATACAGCATCATGGAATGGAGTTCAAAATTTTTCCTCTCATACCCAGTACTGGTTCTTTTTCAAGGCTGGGTTTGTTGTCCGACAGTGCTGCAGTAATTCAGGATCTTTAGACTCCATATTGGACATGGGGATGTTATTCGCTGGATCGGTTTTTCTGAAGGTTTCCTGAGCGACCTCCCCATTTTTTGGATTGATGGCAGCATTCTGGACATTGTGCTTTCCTGTTTTGTTGCGACGCACTAGATAGTATGCTATCAAACCAGCTACGAGTAGTAGAAGGAGGATAACTAATATGGGGATAAGGATGGCCCATAGTGAGTTCCGTCTAGAGACAGGGGATTTATGGGAGCTGGGGGAGGTTGTGGTGGGACCTGCTTCATATGGCCAGTTTCCATCCGCTCTCCATCTGGGATCAGGATGGTCTGCTTTACTTGTGTCAGAGTTGGACACAGATGGGGGGACCTTAAGTACTGTAGCACCATAGATTCCTGTAGGGTCATAAGGCACGGTCTGGAAGGAAAGTGTGCACTCTGCTGGAGGAACTCCAGGTGCCTGGAGGAGGAAGCGAGCCTCATCCTGATCTTGACCTTTATCCGTTGGATCTCTAGTGGAGTTCAAGACCTCAAGAGCCACTCGTCCCTCATCTAGATCTCTCTGGGTAAAGGATTTCACAGGCTGACCATCTGCTGATCCAATGAACCGTGCTCCTTTTGGCTGCTGGGTCAAAATGAAGATTGGTGGAGTTTTGGTCTTGTTGGCAAGTGGGGTAGCATCTAATAGCTTTTTATCCACCAGAACTATAGTGCCTCGTGGAAGTAAGGGATCCTTGGCCACATTTACTAAGGGTTTTACTGTGATGTTGAGGCTGGAGGAAACATTAGCTGCTCTGCTGCGGGCTACAAATGAAAAACTGTCATTTGAAGACGTGGACTTGGTGAAGCGAACACTCACTCGACCTTCCCTAATCTGTTTTTGGGTAAAGGCAGAGGTGGGTTGCCTGTCCACCATCACTACCGCATACTTGGGAACATTTGTAATTTTATAAAGCACTTCTTCGTCTATTGGCCTTCCTGTGGATGCTTTCAACATGGCCTCTGTGATAGGAGTCTCATCATCTCCCTGCTTGACTTGTATCTCCTCCACCTTATTAAGCACAAGTTTCTTAGCTAGGATGCCAATATGCATCATGTGTGGTTCTGACCGGTGTTTCCCATCAGAGATAGTAAACTCCATAAAACCATCAGACAAGCTACCATCGCTCATAAATGCCACCTGGCCCATATTTACCTCCTCTTGTGTAAACTGCTTGATCCTGTCTCCAGTATCTTTATAGATGATGTGTCCATTAGTAGGACTCTTTATGATTGTGAATCTGACCTCATCTGGTGTACTGTCTTGGTCTATAGTGTTGATGTGCTGCTTGGACAGTACAGTAGTAGATCCTTGCAGTGCCTCCAGCAGCAGGTCCAGGCTGACCAGCTCGGGGGGGCTGGAGTCCCTTCGTCTGATTGAGATCAAAAAGACCTCCTCTAACACCACGGCACCTGGTACTGCCTGAGGTGGGTGACCCTGGCGGTTTAGCCGAACACGGAAAGAGAATCTGTCTGAAGATGCTCCTGAGTCATCGTGGTAGTACTCCAGCTTTCCTTGACTGATGTCATTTTGCAGGAAATAGGGTGCATCTCGAGGAAGATCATCACCCCCAAGTGTGAGTCGGCCATGAACAGGGAACTGTCGTACCTCAAAAACTATGTCCTGGCCTATCCGTTTTTCTTGTGGTACACTGCCTAGTAAGTTGGATGCATCCAGAATGGAGAGGTTGAATGCCATAGATTGTCCCTGCACCACTGACATACCTGAAGTGTAAGTACAGAACAAACTATCATCAATAAACAGAAAACAAGAAGGTAAGGTGTTTAGAAATTAATTTAACTGATGTAGCATGGTACCTTTGTTTTTCCATAGCTGTGAAGACACATTGCGATGGGTGACAGAGTATGACACTGTAACAGGGAGAACGTGTTGGAGCTTTGCTGCTGGTGGTGATGAGAGGTCAAGTTCTACAGCATCTTTTACTACCCAGAAGGACTCTGATGGCATCTGGTGTTCATAATATACTGCACCAGCATCCAACTAAAGAATACATGAAGAAGGAAATAAATAACTTGACAAATGGGTAACAAATAAATAGGACAAAGCTGCGAGGCTTTACTACTCAGTGTACCACCTTTACTTCAAGAAGTATATATGCAATATATCTGACTTCTAACTTCAAATCAGATCACATAGTCACCACCGTACTGCCTTTAGTTTTCGTTGTAACCTACAAGACTCAGCCAGTTCCTTTGCAGATGGGCCATCATCTTCTACTGTGGTACTCTGGTCCTGGAGGACCCCCACCCTGCACATTTTTGTGCTCCCGGCAAATTTAATTTAACTAATGAGTTAATTAACAGGTTTTTCTGATTCGATGTAGGTGTGGTAGAGAAGGGAAAACATTGAAGTTTGCAGCATAAGAGGTCCCCCAGATCCAGATTTTGAATCCCCTGTTATACCGTAAACTATAGACTATTTTGATGTCAGTGTTCAGTTGATATTGTCATTGCTAATATCTTATTCTTAACATTATAAAAATGTTGCTTTGGGTGAAGAATAATAAACATTAAACATTTTGCTCTGTCTGGAAATTATATAGTTAAAGAGTTTTTTTTTTGGACAGAAGTATTTTGGAATGACGGTCTGGTCTCTGAGATCATTATGTCCTCAGCTGAACTCTGGCCACGTTTAACAAACCTCCGAATTCCAGACGTAACTAATTTTAAACAGCCATAAAAATGGTAGATTTACCCACCTCGGTTTGTGTGAATTGGCTGATTTCCTCAAATTGTCCACTCTGATTGGGCTTAATGAGCCGTCCTAGACGTGGAGGCCTCACTAGAGAATATGTGATCTCATCTCCATCCTCACTGGTCACTGCTCGCAGGATATTACTATTGATGACTTGTCTGGAGCCTGAGACAACAACAAGAAAAATTCTTTAATTTAGTTATTAATTTAAAAAAATGTTGATGTTTGTATACCTTTTGGAAGACAATGAAATCTATTTCATACCAACAAGACATTTATTGCTGATGTTAATTCTGCATCAGGCATTTTATTATCTATGTGACTCTTTTTGTTGTTATATTTATTCATTCTACACTACAAAATAGTTTACAATTTATTACTACAATAGCTTTCACAACCCTGCACAACACTGTTCTGTGGTCTTTGTGTGATTATTATTCTGTACACAGTGATCAGTGTATGTACTGTCCTGCACATACTGTACCTCACACTGTTGTTTATTTGTACATTATATACATTTTGTACACTATGTGCATTATATACATTTTTTTGTTGTGTGGTACTACCCTATGGTTATTTGGTGCACCGTGGCCATAGGGAGCTGACAGCCACATTCTTCTAAACATTTTAGCACATGTATCTGAAATTACAATGCCAGGTTATATGGCTCTTGCTTACTTTATACACCAAAATAACCTTGTAGATTCCTGTTTTGGCCTTGAGGCCTGATTGTCTAAAACTTACACAGACCATTAAAGGCAATGGGATGTTCAGACAGTGTTCTTGCATCTTCTGCTGTATTATAGCCAACAGACCCATGAGTTTAGACAGGGCATATGTTTTCCCGGGGGGGACTCTCTGTCATGCCTTTGTTGGTTTGGGTATAGAGTTAGAATTACCCAGAGGCAACATACCAGGAAAGACCAAAAGCTCTTCCTGTACTTCCATGGAGATTGTCAGCTGTCGGACAGCAACGACAAAGCGATGGAGAGGTGATGTGTGGTCTCCATCTGTCACTGTGAAACTAAAACCACCAGATTCAGATCCTGATGGAAGAAAACAGCTTCTGTTAGACAAACAGGAATGCTTAAAAATATGTTGTAAAAATAATGTTTTATCTTTGTGTCTTTCAATGCTCTTGTAGAGTCTTATTTCAAGTAGAACTATGCACTGTAGGTAGGGAATGATACACAGTAAGACCACGTCTCACCACCACATGATTTGTTTTCCTATCACAGCACGTCCCAAAATGTTGCATCCTTTATATACACCCCAATAATTTGCCAATTATTGCTGATCATCATATCATGTTTGGTTTTTCTGCAAACTCTTTCTACAAAGTTTGAAACACATTTATATAGGATGTCTCTGTGTGCTGTAGCATTTATAGCTTTCATCACTGTAACTAATTTAAGCCCATTAAGCCTAAGCCTGACAGATGGCTCTGTGCCCAAAGTGCCCACCATGACAAAATTGTTCAACATGCTACGAGCAAAAGAACTCAAGTGGAGCCCAAAATGTCAACTATTTAGGATGAACTGGAACACTGACTGCACCCCAACATTAGTGTTTAATCTCACTAATGAAAATTTTCCACAGCCATTCTCTAAAATATAGTGTGTAATCCTCCCAGAAAGATTGAGGTTGTTATACCAGCAAAGAGGGACTAAATCTGGAATGGTATGTTCAACAAGCACATGGTCAGGTGTCCTTAACATTTTAGCTATACAGTCTAGTTACAGTAATGTCATGCAAGATCCATGAAATGATTTCTGCTATCATTTATATTACAGAATATATATTAAAAAATCCCTGCCTCATCAGCTTTTTCCCCTCTCTTACAATTAATAAACCAAAATGCACAGCTCAGTGGCAGTTACAAAGTGCTGACACCAGAGACTGCTTCCATAAATCTTATGGATTGTTTCTAAAAGATAATCACTCATTTTTGATCACTCAGGTTTGTTGACGGTGACATGACTGGTTGCTTTACTTTCCCCGGAGCCCTCACATCTGTGTTTCCTTCTGGCTCTCACTTTTAGTTATGTTGTCATAGTTGGTCCTGCCAGAGTCCCTGCTTGCACTCTACAATAATATACATTGACCTTATCCATTATAAGACTGTGACCATACCTTTAATCTCTCTCTCTCTCTCTCTCTCTCTCTCTCTCTCTCTGTTGAGCTAAACATAGTAGTCCTGAGTTGCTAGCAATCCTCTCTGCCTCTACTCATAATTTATATACAACTCATATTTTTCGAACTTGTTTCAATACTTCTTTTGATTCTGCAAAGCTGCTTTGAAATAATGATCATTGGTGAAAGTGTTATACTGTATAAATACAATGTAATTGAATGGAATAATTTAATAATGTATTAGACAAAACACATTGATACAAACCTATTATTTGATTTATAGCTGGCACAACTTAAATGAATCTTTTTATGATGAGATATAAATTTTTTTCTTAGAGTAATTTTCCAAGTATTAGCAATTTAATGTCAATGGAAAGTGCAGCTCTAATCCTATTTACACCATACAAATGAGTATAATGGAGATAGATATTAAGTTATGTAAGATAAAGTAGGGTAATGGTATTTAACACATTTCTGCTACGTTATAATTAAATAACCTATGAGGGGGTTCAAGACAATCTTGTGAATGAAGGTTGGAAACTGTAAAGTCAAGCACAGTATGGAGTTTTGACTCTTAGCTGCAGGTAAAACATTTGAACAGTGCTGAAGTTTCAAAGAAGGGATGATAATCCCAGCCGAGATGGCTCGAAGCCCTCTCCAGTCTTTCCTGTTATCATTCCGTGAGTGGAATGTGCTTACTTTGGCTAGGAAGTTATTGCCATATCCCCTGTCCGGACCTCTCTCCAAGTGATTTTACATGTTTGGGCATTAAAGGAGTTCCTGGGAGGCCAGCGCAATCAAACGTCCCGCTTTTACTTGAGTACCCCTTATAATTTTAATGTAACATTCAAAACCATGTTTTCTAAAATAAGAATTAATTAAGGCTGGAGGAAGTATTGATTAAATTAAATTATAATGTCACACGGTGGACACAGGCTATTACCAGTAGTCAAGAAAAAAAGGGGGAGAAGACAACTAGAGCTATGGCAAGCTGGTAAGTAGACCACTTGTATGGATTTGTTTCAGCCGGACCACTTGAATGGAGTTGTTACAGCAATATGTAGCTAATGTGAGGTTGTTTTAACTGAGCAGCTAAACTGACCAAGTGATGTGTCTGTCCTCCTGGAATGGTGTCTGGTCGTGTGTGATTTGTTGTCTCCGCTTTTTCTTTAGCTATATATATAGCTCACTGATTTTTCGTTTGTGTAGCAGAGCAGTAAGCATGTACAAACAAATGGTGCTGGGAGATGAGGGGCCAGATGTGAACAGACTGCTGGGGGACCAGAGCTATTCTGCAACAGACTCCATGTGGAATTGTGGCTGCAGCAGACGTGTGCGTGAGACATGTTTTTTTTTTCTTTTTCTACTTTCGTCTTTTTAATTTTTTAACCCACTCCCTCCCACTTTAACATACAGTAGGTTTCTGATCAATCCCATTTGCTTTATTTTTTGCACCTGATAAACTTGGCTGTTTCTATTTCTGAAAAATATAAACAAAATGACTCATTAATCCTTTTTTATCCTGACCAGGATCAAGGAGTTACTATACACTATAAGCATGTTCCACAGTGCTGCCCATTATTCTCTCTTACTGTACTATGACCTTCATATCTGACTGCACTGGGACCTGATACCTCTAGGCTGCAGTGTTCCTGTGCTTGCTCTCTCAGTTTGCATAGTATTTTTTTTTTTTTTACATTCTATGATATAAAAAATATTAATCAAACTATTATTTCAAACTAACTAACATTGTGTCCTAATTCTTACATGCCTCCTTGGACAATATTCTAACTCTAAATTTTATCTAAAAGATACAAATTGTATCTTGTATTGTACAATTGTCATTTTTTGTTTCTGAAAACATATTGAGATTAATAAATTACTTCTAAATCAGATTTTTCATATTTTGGTAAAACGTTTGTTAAAATCTGTTAACGTCATGTCAGGCTTTACAGAGTTGACCTGTCTTTTACTGTCAGAATAATCCCCTCATATTACAAAATGTTTGTTTTGCCACTTATGGACTATTCCTTTTTTTAAGCTTTTGCATTATTCAGACCATCCTTGCTGAAACATAAGCAATAACCACCAACAGGATCTCTCAAATTGAAATGATCTGATTTAAAAGGAAAGGCCTAATCATGTTACTCTTGTTCAGCTCTATATGATAAATTACAATTGACCATGTTCTCAAGACTTCTGTATCCATATCCATGTCTTTGTCCAAGCAAGCACAAAGACATCTCTAATGGGCTACCTTTATGGATGAAAATGACCTCGCTGTTGTCGATCTGAGCTTGGGTGAAATTTTCAATGCTGTAATCAGGTGACTCTTTCAGAGCAATGATTCCACTCTTGATCGCCTCGATGTTGTAAACCAGCTTGTCTGCAGGGGTGTCCATATCTTCTACACTTAAGGCTTTGCCTGTGATTTCTGTTTCTTCCCCAACAAGAAGCTGTACAGAAATGGAACAGGGGTGAGGGAGAACACAAAACATGATTAGGACAGGAAACAAAAAACACCCTCAAACCAACTGTGGATTCCCTAAAATTGGGTTTCAGTGTTTGTTGAGAAACATAGCTCCTTGGTATGTTATCTGAAGATAAAGTGAATTGCAGAATTGGTTTGGTCTCTCAGGCCTCGATGAGCTCTAATGGACCTGTAATGGCAGGAGAGCTGAATGGAACATTAATTGAAAGAGCCTGAGCAGAGAGCAGAGATCCTGAAAGACATTCTTAAATAGCAGGAGTCAGTAGGGAGAACAGAGAGGCGTGTACTGAAAGGCTCGTATCGATTTATTCAGCCTTTCTCCTCTCGGCTGCCTTCATCTACTGCTTTCCAGACACAGGGAGAGAGGCTGGGGAAAAAAGTGGCTGGCAGAGAAATTCATGAAGCAGTGGGCTGTACAAGCAAGCACTTCAATTCCATTACTTTTCAGGAAGCGATTTTCCATATAACACACACCTATGGATACGACACCTACTTACCTCAACACCATGGACAAAGTGCAGTGTCGGATTTTGTTACAAAATACTCAAGTTGACAGTCCTCAGTATACTATCTGAGTTCTAAACCATTTATACAACACTCTTTACACCAGTTTCTGTTAGATGCATAGCCAGGAGGTGGGCCTAAAATGGTGCTGGCCTCTAATAGAGATTGATTGTTCTTAGATTATTACATAGATGTTCAGTTGATGCCCAGATCCTTTCCGGTCAGGGCGATGCTGAATCCGAAGCCCATGCTGGGAAATCGAAGTGTGAAGCAGGAACACAGCATGGATGGGACCCCAGTTCATAGTAGGACACTATACTCACAAATTTTCACATGATTTAAACCTCACATAGGGGAATATGAGAAGAAAATCCACTCAGACAATAACCTGAGCTCAGGATCAGTGAAGATGGAGTGGTGGACCATTGTGCTGCCTACACACATTTTTGGTTTTGCCAAAATGAATAGATTTGCAAAGAACTGCTGTATCTTTCCAAATATAGGAAATGTTTGATAAACAGCGATAATTCTCACTAACCCTACACAACGGGGCACTTGGGTTATACAAACAGAATAAAAAACATAGTTTTTTTGAAACTGAAATGTCAAAGTGACAGTGGGTAAACTGTCAAAAAGTTCCAGTTGAAATACTTGCTTGGTTCACTTTTCCAAGTGTTCCATACTGTCTACAATGTACAGTATGGCCCGAAGTATACAGACACTTATATATTTGGATACATGAACATCTTATTCCAGCACCTCCAGCGAGGTTTGCATGTTCTTCCTGTGCTTGGTGGGTTTCCTCCGGATACTCTGGTTTCCTCCCACAGTCCAAAGACATGCAGATTAGGCTGATTGGCATTCCCCAAATTGTCCGCAGTGTGTAAATGAGTATGAATGTTTTTCTTTTGACCTCTGTGATGGATTGGCACCATGTCCACGACGTACCTTGCCTTACGCCCTAAGATTCCTGGAATAGGCTCCAGGACACACCCTGGACCCTGTATACATACCCTGTATATATTTTAGTTAATAACTACAAGCATAATAACTTTGACAAAGGACTAGATTATAAAAGAAATATATACAAAAGTTCCTATTAGAATGTTGTGAAGAATGCTTCTTAAAAGAACAAAAGTCTCGATTTTCTCAGTGTTCTGAGTTGCTAAATAATTTTCAGCATTAGTCATATTATCCTTACACTTTCCCACATTGTATTTCCAAAACTGGACTGAAAGTGTCACTAGTATCACTGCATATTAAAACTCCCCAAATTTAGCTATTCTAGTGTTTGGGAAGACCACCACGTAGCCTGGAGTACATCTCCTCTACCACTTGGTGGCAGTGTTACTATACGCTTGTGTCAAAGCTGATATCCAAATTGTGCTGGAAATTTGTATTCCTACACAATATATAACGCATATAACGTTGTTCAGAAGCTGTGCGGCAAATTTAATTTAAGCTCACAGTGGGAGAAGGGCCGTGCATGAAAGAGACTCAACAAGCCGTCATTAGAGCAATTAGTAATCAGTGTCTGATTGAACTACCGGGTCTCCTAGATTTTAGATAATGCAGAGAATCCACAGGCTGCTGGAATGAGAACATGCAGTGTGTGTATGTGTGTATGTAAGAGAGAGAGAGAGAGAGAGAGAGATGTGATTGTGCATGTGAAGTAGATGAGATGGGCGTTTGATTGAGTTTTAGCATTAGCTGAGAGAATAAGTGCACAAGGCAGACTGAGATGGTGCTGAGAGTGTGTTTGGAAGGAGGCTCTCTAATGAATACCAGCTGGAGCCTGACTGGGCAGGATCTGGGGCCCTGAGCCTGTGTCACCACTATGTTATTCATCATGTCTGATCATCTGCTGTAGGTCAGACAGCAGTGCAGTTTCCTGCTTTAAATCACCAACAGAGCTCTAGCAAGAAGGAGAAGCCATGAACACATGAGAGAAGAAAAAAAGCACACAGCGAAGAGAGAAAGACAGAGAGAGAGATAAAGTATACACTGTGTGTGCATGGAAAAAAGGCATATCATTATTTCACATTCTGTGGGAAAGTAATGGAGGATGATGATTGGCTGACTTGATCTCTTTCCTAAAAGCCAGATTCCCGCCACAGACATGGTTTTCCAAAAATATGAGCTACCAAGTTGATGTGAGACCACAGACAACGGCAAAAAAAAGAAAAAAAGAAAAGACACTCCATTTTCCCAATTGGTATTTTCCGACCACATACAGTATCTGTTCCATAGCCTTTGAGGTTTGTGAGTCACCCTTTAATTCTAGAAAATATTTTGGAGCTGTGAGGGAGCATGGACAAAAAGAATTGAGATGTTTAATGTCGTACCTCCAGGCCCGTGTTGTGTCTTATCTGCGGTGCCTCGTCATTAACGGGGATCACCGTGATGTTGAGGACGATGGGGAGGCTGCGGCGGTTTAGCTCAAAAGCAGTGGCTAAGAAAGTGAAGCTGTCCTCTGTGGTCTCTGAGCTGTCATGAAGATAGGAGACTATTCTGTGCTGCACCTGAACATGACAGAGGGAAGCAGTAATTACAATTATACAATAATAGTAATAATAATAATAATAATATACATTCGTAACATCATTACTATTACTACTACAACTACGAATACTACTACTACAACACTGATAGCCCATTTTTCGTTCTATGCAAACAACTTAAGTCAACATCATTTTAAAACAATGGTCTTATTGCATCCTTATATTGCATTAGTTAACCAATCTTAGATTTTTTTCTTCTATTATTGTAAGTATGTTTTATAAGTAAGTTGGATATTTAAGTTGTATGTTAAATTTAAAATGTCCTTTTAAAATATTTTTTTGCATTGGTCATCTCCCTGATTCTAATTCTCATTGGTTAATGTAGTAACTGAAGTTTGGTGGTGAAAACTTCAAATTGGGCAGTGCAGTGGTAGCTCAATGTTTAAGGCTATGGTTTATTGATGAGATGGTCAGGAGTTCAAGCTCCAACACTACCAAGCTGCCACTAAATCCCTTAACCCTAACTGCGCCAGGGATGCTGTATCATTACTGAACCTGCTGTGTAAAAAGGAATTTCAACATGCTGTAAGAAGTAACTGTAACATAAAATATAGTGGAAACAACATCGGCTTTCAGGAGTTATTTCTCCAACTTGGTCCACTATACAGTAGTTCAATTTGCGCATTCATTGAACACAATATAAAATTGCAATTAACTTGATTTGAGGCAACACATTTCCTCAAATGGCTGCATGGTGGTGTAGTGGTTAGTACTGTCGCGTTGCACGTCCAGGATCCAGGACGTCCAGGTTCTCCCACAGTCAAAATTTAAATAAATACAATGCCTTCAATGGTCACAATTGGCGTCCACGGTCCCTAGTTGGACTAGAGAGGCTCTTAGAAGGATGGATGGATTTCCTCAAGTGCTTTGAGTAAATTCTACTTCTCAGGGTTCACAGTGGTACCACTAGTGATACACTAGTGATAGTGAAACTACTACTACTACTACTACTACTTTTATTGCTACTATTACTACTACTAAAATCACAGTCTATACAGTATTTTAGTCTGTAGGGAGCCAATTGTCCTGGACTACAAAACTAATATATGATCATACTGTAGCACATTCATGCAGATATAAACCCAAAGAATAGCTTTTATTGCCTACATTTAGGTTTAACAGGTTTAACACTAGAAGCGCCGCGCCTGTGTGACCTACTTATAACGCGGTTCACGGTCATTTTGACCGCCTATTGTTT
>JAQMYL010000012.1:25688611-25706961 GCA_030014365.1 Clarias pachynema
GAAAAGAAGACAAACACCATAGAAACACTTTAATTTCTATTGTATTGTATGTCCAATCACTGCAGACCTTCACTACTGACAGGAAGCCAAACTGGTTCTGAATTTGACTCATTTATTTTTTTAATTTCTTATTTTGTACTACATCACCCACAATCCCTAATAAACTACACTACCATATATTGTGTACTACATTACCCATACGCTCTTGGTCAACGTCTGTAAATAAACCTCACGTCCTTTCTTTGTCTTCTTTGTATCGGTGAGGGTGGTCGAGTGGATGCCCAACCATGTCCTTTGAATCCAGCTTTTAGGATATGTTAAGGTTGTTTTGCCAATTGTATGATTTCTATTTGTTTATTTGAATTATTTGGATTATTTATTTAATATCATATTTATATATTTCTAATGTTGATTGGTGATATTGGAGACTGAACTGATAAACAACACACAAGCAAACACATTGATCAACAATCATCTAACAATTGTTCACACCAACCTGTAACTGCTCTTTTGCATAATGTTTATTACTTGTTATTTGCACAAAACTATTTTCTATCTTTGCTGCTACCTACAAGGAATATTTACTGTTTACTGTTTCTCCTCCCACTATTTCAACTCATTATCTCATTACCTCATCACCACGAAGTATTGAAATGTGTCATGTTGTCGCTTTGTCACTTCGTCGCTCTTGTTTGCACATTTGCATGTGCACTTTATGTTGTCTCTTTTGTATAGAACTTAGATAGTTTTCTGCTAATTACAAAATGTCAATCTGTCTTGTCTCAGCTAGTCAGCTAGTTAGGTTTCTTGGTTAGCTAGTTAATTTTGTTTATTTACTGTATGTTGTATGTAGCACCTTGGTCCTGGAGGGATGAGGAAGGTTTCATTTCACTGTGTACTAAACTAAATATGACCATAAAAGCCTACTTGAACTTAATTGCTGCATGAGTTTGATTTCATTCTTGTATTGTTTGTAGTGACTAAAGACCATCCTGTACATCCTGTTTGTCCATCCTGTTAATGTCCATCTCTTATCAACTTTCCGTTTGCATCTTGTGAATTTGCTTCATGTGATTCCATGAGTTTTATATTCTATGAGCTATTCAAGATTTAATTATCCTGAACTTCATATAATATAAAAAAGCAGTGTTTTAATCAGACGCACCACAAAGTTTCTACAATTCCAACAAACTTTGGATATCTAACATCTAAGATCTAAGTTCACCATAAGGAACTTCTAGAATTGCACCACTTGAAAATGTTTTCAACAAGGAACCCATCTTCATTTGGGTGATAACGTATAGCAGAAGTTGTTCTGCACTCATACTGTGGGTTAGGCTGTTGAAAGTTCAATATAAGAGATGCTGTGTTAAAGTTAATATAGAGTCCAGTTCATTATTGGAGGCTTAGGTACTAAACTGTACGCAGTAAAAATTGCTGTTAAAAAACAGCCACAATCTGACAGTAATGTAATGTTTTCCATTAAAGCAGTAATGTGCTGTAGAAAACAATGTATTCTAGGAAATATTTTGCACTTTTTAACAGTAGTCTTCTGTATTTATTTAATACGGTTATCTTCTGTATTTTGCAATGCATTGTGGTCTAGTCTTATTTGCTAATGGTACATTTCAGTATTTTTTTTGTAAACTGATTGGAATGTACAGTATACTGTAAGTGCAAAGCGGATCAAATCTCATTACCGTTCTATCGAAGTAATTTGTTTTGTGTTATTCTCTTAAACATAACTTTTCGAAGCAGCAATTTAAAAGATAATTTCCAGTCAAGTATATGTGAACTTGCTGCAAACGTCATTACTTATTTATATAGCTTTTATTCTGAAGAGGACACATGAGGAAGTCCTTCGTCTTCAACTTTGCAGTTATCGGCATCTGCACCAACAAAATTAACCGTAATTTACACCTTTTTCTTTTTTTTCTTGACAGTATTTTATTCATAAAGGTTGTATTATCAGAAGCAATGCATTGTGTTCATGCCTAACAAGCTGTCGAGTTTGCGAAAATGTGTTTAGAACCTACTTCAGTGCTGACATGTGAGTAACTCAAGCATTTATATTTTCATGGATTTTGCTCTCACCAAGCCTTATTACATTGCTTTAAATTGTCTTTTGAATGTTAAATAGTGTTCATTGTTTCATATTAAGTGTTAACCATCATTATTAACTGAGATAGTTGCAAAGATTTGTACAGGTGGTATAAAAAACTGCTAATTACAACAGTGTTGTCATCCCAAAATCCCAGAAGTTATCATGGCCTTGAATGTAACTTTTTATTTTATTTTTATTTTTTAGAATTAATTAAATGCTGCAAATACTGCAAAGTTATTTACTATCTATAGTTATTTACTACTATTTCTGTTGATCAGGTACTATAGAGTTAATCATATAGTTATGATTTTAAATTATAATTGATTTCTCTTTGGGCTAACCTTAAAATTTCATAAAAGTTGTTAGGAATGGGTTGAGACATGTTTTTGTTAGACAATGCTATCTGAGTTGTTATCGTTGCTTGACAATTCTAGAGAAAGTTTCTAAATTACTGCTTAGTGTTTTTTGCAGTGGTTCTCTGGAATAAACCTGGAGAGAAACAATGAGCCAAGGAGTGATTACAGGTACTGTGCATGTATCCCCTTACAGGACCCGTAGAAAGTAAATACCAAAAAGTTACTTGTACTGTTTTGTTATTACTTGTATTGTTATCATTACTGAACATTTTTACAATTTAAAATGCATGTAATGTTTTAACAAGTTTTATTATGCGATTTAATGCAGAAGAAAAAATTAATTGCCATGATAATGCCTCTGATATGCAATTTAAGAATTATTTATGGATATTGTTTTTACTTTTTTAAATTAAAACATTTTGTTACATAAAATTTTTCCGTGGCTCGTTCCTTGGGTCATTTTTTGAATCTACCTTTTAATAAAGGTTTTTGTTTCATACAATGATGTGTTTATTGTATATTTTATAGATATTTACAAACCAATACTTTTCTACGTTTTTTTATTTTATTTTTAATATAATAAGATTTATATTGTCAATTTTTTTAAAACCTCGAGTTATTTTATTATCAATTATACCTTTGTTTAATAAACAGAGAAAATTAAAGTTACGCATTTAATTTTTACAGAAAATTGCTGTAAAATAAATACTGGATGTATACTGAAAAATTACAGTAGATTGCTGGTGAAGCTGTGCTACCAGTATTCTACTGTAAATTGAAAAAATACAGAAATATACTGTGTTATACTGTGTTAATAAACTGTAAAGTAATTTAACAGTATGAGTACTGTAAAATTACAGTAGATTTCTGGCAACTGTGCTGCCAGTAATCTACTGTTATTTAACAGGAAAAATTTTTACAGTGTAGGAATGTATGACTCTGTCACCAGTTCACCGGTTGTCCTTTCTTGGAGTGTTTTTGGTGGGTACTAAACACAAGAATGCATGAGAATATAATGTTATTCCCTTCACCTGTCAGTGCTTTTAATGTTATGGCTGATTGGTGTGTTAGACCTTTCTTGGCATATGCTGTGTTTGACTATAGGTTGTCTGATCTTCAAATAAAAAATGCCAATCAACTTGGAATTTATACTCAAGAACGAACTCCTCAGCAGGAAAGGTAAAATCAACATCGCAACATGAACAGTAAACACAATAGCACTTGGACAGTTATACTGTCTGTATTAATATTTGCTTTAGATAATTTATTTGCTTCTTGGATCTATAACACTGTCTGCAGAGTTCAATGTTTTGAAAAGGCATCAGTCATCACAGTGAGGTAATTCTGAGCTACTTCCCAGGTAAGTCAAACACAGCGATAAGCTTCAGGCTTTTATACCTTGCAACTGTTAAGTTTGGATTTCATTGTTGCTGAGTACTAAATATATTGACTCTTCTTAGAGGATTAAACTACTAATGCTATTGAACTGCTTCTCTTAAGGTACGCTTATAAATTATGCTTTAAATACTATGCAAGTGGGTTACTTCATGAAAATTTAACCCAAGTGTACATGGCTCATTCCCCTTTTGAGTGTGCATAGTTAAACGCCTTATCAAGCTGTGATATGAGGTGACAGATCACCCTGCTACATTTCAACCTCTGTTAGCTTTCCACAGCTGTGGATCACACTCATACTCCCCAGGGACATTTAGGTTCATGGTTTAAACATGTGCTCAGCTAGGGATCTGAGATCCCCAGCACTCTAGTAACAGCCACTCTTTTCCAAATCCCCATTTCCAGTTTCCTATTCTGCCTGTCTCCAGCGCTCTCACATTATTCCCATGGCTAGGCACTTGCAAACAAATAGGGTACAGCACATGCAATATAGAAAAGTAAAAAAAAGTGTCCATCAACTCTCAGGCTTCCAGCATGGCACTGTGGCTGTTCTGTGGAAGATGTTCATTAGAAGTCTGATGCTTGCACTACCTGCAGAAGGCTGCACATATAAAACATCAATCAATATTATGTAGACAAAATCACAGATGTACTGTTATAGATCTTGGGGGATTCAGCTCCATGACTGACTTTATGCCTTATACCTTACAGTATATCTCATGGTATTGACATCTCTGGACCCTTTGTTTGAATTTACAACATTAGGACTATTATAACATGTAAGGGAGAGATAAAAAGATATAGAAATATAACCTAGAACAATTTGCAGAAGACAACAAATGGCCACAATCTGCTGGAAATGTCAGGGCCTGTTGGTGGTGCTCTTTTCACCCACTGCTTATGAATGAGTTCACTGTGAATAATCTGAATGATTAGGAGGAATCGAAGCAAATCTATAAACAACCCAGTCAATCCTGTGTATCTGCGTGTTGTCTACTGTCATCAGCTGTTATAAGACAGTACACACCCTTCCCTCCACCCTCCCAGTTTTAGTGTTCTTCTGTTTCTAAGATAACATCATTGGTCTGATACTATAATAACCAGCTTCTTGAGAATGTATACATGCTTAGGTGTTAAAGGCTTTATTCTTGATTTACTTATTTTATCATTACATTATTGCTGCTTAGAGAAAAATCTAACATCCCAAAACATGACAAAAATTTATATTAGTAGTTCCTATAGAACTGTCCCATTAAATCTCTCATTAAACATTGTTACGCCTACATTGTTATGCTTTTTAGTGGTCAAATCTTGGTCTGTGGTCTTTCAAACCCCTAGGCAGGGTGAAGCACTAGCAAATATACTTAACATCATATGACATATGACACTACAAGACATGGCATAAAACCAAAAACCTTACCACATATAAGGATTATATCTGCAATAACAAATATGTACATATTTTTTTTATAGTAAAGATCCCATATTTTGATATTTCTTTAACACAGGTCTCAGAGGTTTCCTAAAGGTCATTATACTCCAAATGAACTACCCATTAGGTAATGTACCGATTTAGTGTGTATGCAAATGAGCGACTACTGAGCCCAGCCCCAACAGAGAACAGCAGAGCTGAGCAACAAGCTGAAGGCTATCTCCTTATATGAAGTCACAATTGGGGAAAATCTAATTGGCATGTTTAAACCGACCAAGACAAAAATAAAAACCAAGGAATGTTTTTTACACATTTTTTGTTTGCATGGAGACAAATAGAGAATTGGTGCGCATAAACATTTATTGAACATTACTTGTGTACACAGGGAATATAAAAGCAATGCCATCAGCATTCCTTAATTCTTTTGCAGGTTTTGCGTTGCTTGTACAATTTGACTCTGCACAAATCATATTTACAATACTATGCCATATGCCACACATATCTTGTTGCACACATTTCTGTACATTCCTGTAACCTTTCTAAGAATTTCAAGCTGGTTTCTACAGTGGAAAAGTAAATGCATTTTTAATCAGATGCAAACTACTGGCAAACCCAATATTCCATCATAGCTAACATGACTTTTAACAGCTTTCCGTGAATGTTTATACAGCATGTTTCTTCTTAAAGAGGTGAATACATCTTATTTATTAGACATAATTTACCAACGAATGGTGCAAGGTACCAATTTGCGAATCTCTTTAACATTATTAAAATTTGTATTCCGATGTATTCCATCACATTCAGAACAGTAATACTTCTTGCTTCTAATTTGTGATTTCTAATTTCACGGTCACTTAATAGCAAGCTCTGAGGTGTGCCTGCTTCAGTGGCGGGGACAAGATGGAGAAGGACATACATTCAGGCAGATCTATTAGCATTCATTAGGAGAAACCGGATCAGCAGCCACTAGCACACGCCGCCTGCTTATTAAACATGTTGCTTTGCCTTTTATTTCATCTGAGCTTAACCTGTTTCCCAGGAGGAACAGACAGATAATAGTGAGATTATCATAGATCATCAGTTTTCCTCTCACTGAACACGAGGTCATGATTTTATCATTCAGTCCTCACTTTGTGACATTTCTTCATGAAAGAAAACACTCCACTAGTTAAATTCTTCAAACTCGTGAAAGCAATTTTAAATGCGTAGATACTGCATTCTGAATCAGTGCATTTGAAACATGCAGTAAACATGTGATGCGATCCTTTTGATCCTTTCCATGTCTTAATCATGTGAAAATATATTTGCATTACTACTGGGTTCTCTTATTTGTATGCTGCATTTTACTGCAATCAACAGAAATTAGGCAAAAACAATCTTCCTTGTGGTTCTGCATTTTTTATCTATATTTTTGATCTTTCAACCATTAAGTTCAAATAAAGTATGCTGAAGTGATTACTACACATAATAGCAACAGGATATAAAAATGCCAACATTACCCGGCTAGCCACATGGCTAGTTGGGGTTTCAGGTCATGTTTTTAGCTAGCTAGCTAACTCAAGTTAGTTCATACATGTTTCAAGCTATTTAACACAGATGCATTTTACACATCTTAGCCTCAACTATAGGCAAAAGCAGCGTTGAGATATTGTCTAAGAAAACAGCCAGTTGTTATTATCTCTCTATCTTAATTTTAAACATTGTTATGTCTGAATGTCAAGCATACAATGACAGATATATCCCACCTCACCCGGAAGCTCTGGGAGACTCCCGCATATTGATAGAAGATTCCTGATGCTTGTCAATTATTTTTCATGCTGATGTATTAAGTGTACCACTTTTCTTGGCTAGAGGTTTACATTTAAAGTCTCTCTCTCTCTCTCTCTCTCTCTCTCTCTCTCTCTCTCTTCATCAGTCCAGTTTAGTTTCCTTCAGCACCAGAGTCATTAAAAAATTGATGAATATAATACAATAATAGCATATTTCCCCCACTGCACCATTTGCAGCAATTTCTTCTATTGCCCATGGTAGATTTAATGGTTGGACATGTTGGGGGCATGCTGATGTCCAGGGGGATCTCTCTATAATGAGTTTTGTGGGATGTCTGCTACCATGTGAAGCACCTCTGGGTAAAGAAAGTGTATTAATAATTTGTTATTATGCTATATTTTCCCAAATGAAACAAGTCAATCCACAAAAGCCCTATTTCATCAAATAATAATGCATTTGAATGGCTTTGTGAATGTGTCAATAAAGCACTGTGTGTTACGAAACTGTTTCCATGTTTCATGGTCATTTTGCTCCATTTCATCTCAGCCTGTCTGGAGTTTGTTAGCCTTTCCTCAGCAATTCTACAAACCGCTAAACATCTGGCAGCCACAGAAACTTCTCACAAGCTGATTTGTCATAATAAGAGAGAATCTTTTAGTCTGGGTAAATGAATAGAAAAGATTGTGTCATTGATCAAAGATAATGACAAGTAGATATTTCTGAATGTGTGTGTATGTGTGTTTGACCACAGAAATGATGGCACCACCCTTCCACTCAGCTACTGCTTGCAGTTCTGCCATCAGCTTAATATACCACACAAACAGCACGGCTCTTCACATTGTGTTGCAATTAAACTATACACATGCCCAAATTATCATGTGCATGTACAAACTCAATGTTACTGAAACTAAAACCTTTTCCTTCAGGTAATGGTAAATATACTGTACTATTGTGTAGAAGCTATTGCGCATTTGTGTGTATGCATCTATGTTTCTGCCTGAATCCTGTACAGATGTGTGAGGAGCTATAGAAAATTTGAATTTGTATGCCAAAAGGCAGACTTTCACTTAGAAAAGCTCTTAAATTAAGATATATATGTGAATGTGCTCAAGTAAAATCATAGCCTGTGATCTGCTTATTTGCCTCAGTGGTGGTCTGTCGGTCCATGTATTTCTTTGTCCCTCCATAGGGCCATGTGGTAGTTGAGAGTCTAAACACCACTCCAAGCACACTAATTTCCCCTTAATACGTGAACATTAGAGTAAATTAAGACATTAAATTCTGTGCTTGGAGCAAACATGCGCTCTGAACTGTGTCATCAGACTGAGAAGGCTCTGATAGCAGAAAGTAGACATGTGGACACACCTCTGTCTTTTCTGTCAAACAGGCCTAGGGATGAGTGCAGGATTTAAATGATGACTTCCCTCATCCTGCCAGACTTTAAGGTGGTTTTTACGAAAGAGCATTTCTTTTTTTGATTTTTTTTTTACAAGGTAGTGGGCGATCCCACCTCAGACAGAAAATGGGTGGTTCAGCAGGGTGGAATAGGAAAACTGTGCAAAGAAAGCAAGGTTATTTGTCACTAGACTACTACAAGAAAGAGGCTTTGTTTTGGCTTACGGCTGCAGCTCTAAAAAGTACACACATGGAAACTACCCAAGGGAAAAGGCATAAAGAAATGTTCGTCCAAAACTACCAAAAAAGGAGAGAAGTTTGCCAAAGTCAGTAGCAGACGTAATTGAGTAACAGTCGTTTCCAGAAGCGGGATCCCCTCGCACTGCCAGATGGTCTGGCTCCCAGTTAAGGGCGTTGGCTGTCTGCAGCACAGTGACTCTCACTGCCCATGACACTTTTTATAACAGGTTTATTTATTTCTATTTTAAACAGCATCTCAGATGACAAAAAAGCATTTGCACCATCTGGCTTTAAAAAAGCTTTAACGTTGCTGTTCTATATGCCATGCACATCACTAATGTCCAAACATAATATTTACAATTTGTTATATAAGTCAGAATTGCTCAAATAGACTTGCTTAATAGCCTCATTTTCCTCTCCAGTGAACAAACACATTCTTAACAATTCACCTTCATTTTCTCTGACTTGTATGCTAAGATATTCATTAGAATATGCCTTCTACTTATGATGCTTGGGCTGAGGGCAAAATATTGTTTGAATACCAATGAAAAGCTGTCTTAATCATGGGTGTAGCCCTGAGTCAATCTCAGTCTCTTGTGTGAAATGACAAGTGTGTGTCAGTTAACATCGCAACCAACCAGCCTGTGCTGCCAGTTTGGTCCATCCAATATGAAAATAATCATACAATATATGCTAACTACATTGTTGTTCTGCTCTTAGAAGGAATAAAGCTGAAATTATGTTTAGAGGAATTGTCTTTTTAGGTGGACCTCAAAAACTTAAAAGTTCTCTGTATAACCCAACAACTGTTTTACTATCAAAAGGGATTTCTTTAAAGTTCCTAAGAACCCATAACTATATAAAGAATTTATAAAAAAATAAATATATAAATAATGAATAAAATAAATGAATGATAAACAATATATACATATAATTTGCTGCATTAAAAAAAAAAACTCAGTTCAATATTCCAATTGGCTACAGTATATGTGCTGTACAGTATATTTTAAATATTAGTAGTATACTGTAAATCACTCACTCACTCACTCACTGTCTATATGCATACAGGGTTGTGGGGGGCCTGGAGACTATCCCAGGAGACTTAAGGCATGAGGCGGGGTACACCCTGGACAGGGTTACTGTAATTTAATTTAAATTAAATCAGCTGTATTTGTACAGAGATTTTAATAAATTAACATTGTTGGAAAGCAGCTTTATAGAAAAGAAATCTGGATATAAATTGCAAAAATGACAAATTTTTAATTTTTTGGTTTGTCTCCAATGAGCATGCCTGGAGGTAACTGCTCTATAAGGTCGAAATTCCAGTTAACATGAAGCCCATTTTATTGAACTGTTCACTGATGGAGACTTTAATATGAAACTGTTGATGGCAGTTTCAGTCCTAAAACTATTCAATTGATTACAGTCACAAGCTGTCACAGAAAAACTGTCCAAAGCCATCTTCATGAATGTTAAGTGGAACTGTCCTTAGTTATCAATCTTTAAGCAGAAAACTTGGGGGCATCAGCAGTAGTGGTCTCCATGCAAAGAATTAATACAATCCAGAACTAAGGTATATCAATATAAGGTTGATTCAAATGAATTTCTATGTGGACATAATAAAAATTATAATTTATAACTATTTAGGTCACAATCCATCCACAATATTCTAAGCCTGTATGAGGAGTTTGCATAAGGCCTTTGTTATATCTTATGATATGATGATGTTTCCTGATCCAGATTTGATTATTTGCCATCTCCAGGCTCAATTGTTTTTAGACATTTATATGAAAAAAAATCTCTGAATTAGTTCACCTTAAGTGACTTTGATTGAAAAAATATATTTTTTATTTTTTAAATGAAACGCTTAATGGAATTGTGACTGGTCTAAGAGGAAAATGAAAGGCAGTGCTTCTTTTTCCTTTTAGATCAGCATTTTAAATATCTAGTTTATCCACTCATCCATTCTAACTCTGTGGGCCACAGACACAAAGGTGTTTGTGCTGTAATTATGCTGCATTCTGCATGAAAAACCCTGTGTGAGTTTTATGAAACTCTAATCTAATCTAAATATTGAGTTTTATGTGATGTGCATACAACAACATGCAATCTTTCCTATATTCATGCTCAGTAAAATGTAAAGAGATAAAACTTTACCTAATTGTACAAAATGCATCTGAGACTCTTAATAATGACAATGGGATACAAAACTTTGATTGGACCAGACTGTAAACATGTTTATTTCTTTTGTAAGATGGGGGGATTGACATTGAATTTTGGAGCCAGCAACTACAGGTCATTTGAAAAACTGCATACTTTGTGCTTCCATGTTGGACTCATTTTCATAACTCCAGGTTGCCCCTTGGTTAACACACCAAACACTGAGTTTGTTAATTACTTTTTACTCCTTTTTATAATTGATTGTTTTAATGTAGAAATGTTTAAATTCATTATTTTATAAAGGCATTCCTGTCTTAAATAATTTCTTTATATGTTTCTAAGACTTTTGCCTGAACTTTTTGACAAGTCTGTGCTTGATTGTTTCTTCCACGTCACGGCACCTTTTAACTTGCAATTTATTTTCTCTCTGAGTGCATTTCAGAGTACAGATCCCAGGCGCGGCTTGCTTGTTGAGTTCCAGTGTTAGCAAACTGAGCATTAATGAGCACATTTCCTGGTCCCAGAGCGATGTTTTACACTGTGTCTCCTCACGTACATACATGTGGTCCAGAATCCATTACAGGTGAATTGAAGAGAGGGACACATAAATAAAAGGTCTATGCAGGTCTTTGGGCTTGCTTGCAGCTGACTTGCCTTCTAATTAACCCACCTGCACATGTTGCAGCATTGATTCATGGGATATAAACATCTTACTGTGATTTACTATCCTATATTAGGTGTAACAATATGGGATATCATATTGTATCATTTGATAAAATGCTGTCTCTAAATTAAACATGTTTAACAGATTACACTAACTAGGACACTTTTTATAAAATGCTATTATATAAAGTGAGGTAGAAACATGTAAATTTAATCATGTCCACACTCCATACAAGCATATTAGCTTGGCTTCTATCAGCAAGTAGTGTAGGAGGTTGACCAACAAGACCAGGCTACATATTTCCAATCTTAACATTGTCTATTTTGTTGAACATGTGTTCCCTTTCCTGTTCTTGGATGGCAGAAGTGAAACCTGATATGGTCGTCTGCTCTCATAAGTCATCTCATGGTTTGACATATTGTGCATTTTGTTATGCCTTTCTGTTCACCAGTGTTGTAAAGAGTAGTTTTAAGCCATTTTTTTTTTTTGTATCATTTTGTGTGAACATGGTTGTTTGTGATAATCCTAGGAGACTTACACTAGCCCAACCATGCCACAAACAAAGTCATATTTTCCCCCATCTCCCAGCATTCCCAAGCACTTGGCCTATATTTGCATGATGTTATGCATGATGCTTGTGCCACATGCAGCCATATTTAAAACCAGCCACATTTAAAATCAGGCCTTATCAGTGCTTGACAGATATATAAAAAAAAAAGACAGCACTAGTAGCAGTCTTTCTCTACGAGAGGCTGCTTTTTCACCAATGCCTGAAGCAGACACGCAGAGGCATTTCAGCAACTCGTCCTCCTCAGAGTTGAGCGTGCAGCCTGCCTTTTCCTCTAGTTTATTTTAAGCCTTCATACATTCTCAATGACGACATGACTCTGGCCATGAATACAGGAGTCAGTGTTTGCACTGGCTCCCATATAACTCTATCTAGAGACCCTTCATAGAGTTTTTTCTTTTTTTTTCCTATTCAGCTTCAACTATATTTATACATAGCACTCTATTTGATAATATATAAGGTGTCTGAGGCTCATCCCTTTCCTTAGCTCTTTTCTGTCTCTGGGGAGCAAGCGTGTGAAAAGATATTTGCAAACGCCCCAAAACACCTCATCCTTCAATGCAAATTTGTGCTTTAAAAAGTGCTTGTGGTTAAATATGTTTACAGCTGTGCATTACTCCCAGCAGATAGCAATTCCTTCAAACCAGTTCACAATTTAGCCATGTGGCACTGGTTTTAGATTACAATTTAGACTAGGCTAAGAAGCATATCGAACTTGAATTTTTCTGTATTTCTTTTTGTATGAGAGAGATATGAGGACATTTTCATAACCTGAGGTAACTTCTTACAGTACAGGAATTGTACAATATGTGTCAGAACAGCATTGTAGCTGATGCTGTTAGATTTACAGTAGCCTAAGATTCAATATGGCATCAAAGAAAACAGATCCATAACCACTGTCTAAATCATTTTCAAGGAAGCAGCATAACTATGCCTCAGGCTGTTCCATGTGATGATGCTGTTGCTCTGCAACAAATCCTCATGAGAACAAGTCAGGAGCTGACCTAGTTTCCTTATTAGTAGGTAGAGAAATAATTTCCCTCTATATGATGTTTTGTTACAGTATCTACACAGCTATCTCCTCACACACTACGGGCAAATTAGCCTAACCTGCATATCTTTGGACTGTGGGAGAAAACCGGAGTACCCGGAAGAAACCCACCAAGCACGGGGAAAACATGCAAAATCCATGCACACAGAGACGGGAATCGAGGCTGGCCGAGAATCGAACCCAGACCCTGGAGGTGCTGGTCATTCACCATTAACATTTATCTTCACAATTACAGGATAGTACCATCATTATTAGGTTTCGAAGGAATCCGCTATCAACAAGCATGGCATTTATCAGACCATCCTTCCAGACTTAGCTTTCCTTTCTTACAGTATAGAGATGCACTCCCTTGTATAGTTCATCATACAAACTTTAAGAGTTCTAGCAGAGGAACAAACAAAGCACCCTTAAGGAGAGCTTTCTGGATATAAATGCAGTGTGGCAGAAACAGCCTTTCCTAAAATGGATGCTGAGCTTGCTGTCACAACAGATCAGATTACATTTGACTCAAAGTCCTCAAACAAGCCAATGGACTCTAGCTATGCCGCTTTAATATTAATAAAGCTGATCATTTGTCAGAGATACACATAAAATGATTAAGTTTGATAAAGTGGATGCTCTCAAGAGCTTAGAGTACTGTATAGCGTGTAGAATCCCCGCTTATCAGATCAACATTTCTTTATTCTAAAAAAAAAAAAAAAAAAAAGCCTGAATAAATCTTATCTGCAACACTTAAGTGATCTACATTATTCAACGGTTTGTTCGATTTCACTATTCTGATTGGTCGAGTGCCATTCCAAATGTGCTTCAATGACCACACCAAGACATTTCACTGTTTGTATCACTTTGCTTGTCAATGTTTGCTGCATACAATTCCACTTCCTGGTTTGAAATGATTATCAGCAGACATGTTTAAGGATATGTTTTCTTCAGAAGTATAAAATTTGATTTAAAATATGAAAGCACATCAGATCAAAATGAAAAGGGAGACTGGAAGCACATTTAACAGAGGTTTACAAATCAATTTGAGCTAGCTAGTGAGCTAGTTGATTTATTTCTACTAACACAGAAACAAACAAACAAACAAACAAACAAAAAAAACAACAGAAATGTTTGCTATTCAATATTAATTTCTTATTCATAAAACTAGTTAAAATTAATGTCACACTCACATTCGTGTTGTTACAGTATACTGAATATTGCATGGCTGTGGTTACATGTAGCACTTGAACCTCTGGTTTGTGCCTACAGCCGAATCAAAGCTGTGTTGAACTTCGGCATAACCACACTCTTCATATGCAATACTGCTTCAGTAACACTAGCTAGCTTATAAGATTTCTCCTTCTTTTAGAAGATTAAGGTTAGGATTGAGGTTAGCAAAAAAATTTTCCAATGTCTGAAATTCAGTGAAGTGGTACTTGTGGTAAAATTCAAGGATTTTTTTTCTTCATGAGACTGGATTGATACTGTATATACTGTATGATGAAGATCACCAGCAGTGAATACAGCTTTTGTTACCATGTTTGCAGTCATGATGTCTGAAACGTGGGTCTGTGCTAGACTCTAAAGTGTGAGCTGACAGATGTATTTAGTTGTAGTACAAACACAGCCTCTGAGTGCCACACCCAGCATCTGCCTCTCTCTGTGTCTCTCTCTGTTTCTCTCTCTCTCTCTCTGGCCGAAGCTGCAGACATCCTCACAGCATTCCTTCAGCAACAGAGCTCTAGACATGCAACGTTTCCGACACCTGGTTCTGTATTATTTCCAATTCAGCAAGGAATCCTTTCCTTTCCACTCTTTCGCAGTTCTATGTTTTGCATTTGCATCGTCTGTTTTTAACAAGAGCTATTAAAATGGTCACTAAGAGGGAAAAGCATAACAGTTTAACTGTATTGCTCTTTGAGGTTGATTTTGTGATAGGGCAAATTGCTGTTATTTTCCTTGGTGCAGAAAAACCTCTGATAGCCTTTGATAGCTAAAATTCTGGGCTGGGTCTGAGTTACAGCTAATGGAGAATAACTCAATTCATTGTGGTGTAAAAATGTGATTGATGTGAAATATTTATAGTGTGGAAATTGCCATTTTATTAATTTTGCCTCATACTCAATTGCACACCTGAGGCTTTCTTCCGTGCAACCTATGGAGTTAAATTTACTGTATAGAGGTCACAACCATGATAAGTGCCATTTGCACTTTTAAAGTAAATTTTAAGTTACAATGACTAATAAAAGTGATATGTTATATAATTACACTACTTAAATATATAGTGCCTGAGAAAGAAGCCACAAAAATCAGGCATTTTAGCCATATTTGGAGCTCTATTTCTGTGAAAAAGGATCATGCGCTTCATGCTACAGAACACAGTTTCATTCAAACTTCAAATTTTCCACAGGTTAGAGACTATACAATTTAGATTTCTATGTATTTTTATATATTTATATATTTATTAATTTTTTTATTAAGTCTTTTTTTCTTTATTAAAATGGTTAACAAATAGTTTCCTCCTGGTCCAACAAAATCCTTTGAGAGTATCGGAGTAATCCCAAATATAAAGGATAAATTGATTTTATACTTTGAAATATTTCTTTTTATCTTATTTTCTCTTTAATGTATTTAATTGTTTTAATATTCTCAGTTCATTTAACTCATTAGCTCATTCACTCATCATCTATTTCACTGTATCCTGTATACAGGGTTGCGGGGGGCCTGGAGCCAATCCCAGAGGTGTACTCATGTCACGAAGCAGTGTACACAACTGGACAGGGTGACAATCCATCACAGAGCACACACATTTACATTCACGGACATGCTCATTTGCACATTGCGAGTAATTTAGGAACACCAATTAGCATAATCTCCATGTCTTTGGACTGTGGGAGGAAACCAGAGTACTCAGAGGAAATCCACAAAGCAAGGGGAGAACATGCAAACTCCATGCACACAGACCCAAGGTGAGAACTGAACCAGGATCCTGGAGGTGCAAGGCGACAGTGCTAACCACTAAGCCACCATGCCACCTACTTATTAATTACTAATTAATATAAGAAAACATATCACTTGGACTGTGTCTCAAATAAACATGCAGTACATACTTTGACTGAAACTTAACAGCATCTAATCGATAAATTTGGAAAATGTTGGACTTTAGAATTCCGACACACAAACACAGAACAGGGTGTCTTTTGTTCCATTGACTACTATGTCAGTTTTATGAGTGGACAGTTTGCTCACAAACCACACCTATATTCCAAACCCTACGTGACGATGAATCAGAAAATACACTGAATAGCTCCACTCTACTGGTTTCCACAGCAACAGGCTGAAGTGTATCTTACTCAGATGGGTGAGTAATATGCTCCGTCATGAATCTCTACTCATTAAGGCTAATTCGTAAGCCGTATTCACTCACACCACAGTGGCATGTCAATCCACTTCATCCTGCTGCAATAGAGCATTGATTTGATTTTATATGCATCACTGGCAAAATGACACTTACACCTATCTTAAACCTATATATGTAGGGTTTATTGACTTATTTGAGAACGTTGATGTAAACGTAACCTGATATCTTGTGACACTGAGCTCAGCATCTACTTTGGGAAAGGCTGTTTATGTCACACTGCATCTATATCCAGAAAGTCGCCTCAAGCATGGGGTACAATCTGCAGTCTGAAATGTCTATAAATTGGACAGAAGGCTACATCTTCCATATATGCATGAGCAATATGAGGAAGCCTGCAGCACGGATTATAATTGGCAAAGATAAATGCATGCGTAAATATTTACCCTCAATGTCTGATGTGCATATGTGTGTGCATTAACAAACTTGATCGATAGACGCAGGTCACGATTAATCAACTGTCAATTATTACGGAATCACATTCAAATTCTTGCAGATATCTTGTTTATTGGCTTATATAGAGTTATTTTTAACACTTTTACTCTGCCAAGTCCCCAGTTCAGTCTCTGTCTCCTTCTCCACTGCTGCCTCTTTCTTCCCTCACACACTCCTTGTATAGCCTCAAAAACTTGCCTGCAGAAATTTTGTTTGTGTTGAGTGTTTCTGCAGTGACATAGAAAAGGAATAACCAAGGTGAAACAGAAGAACTGGGCTTTCTCTCTGAGTTATATAACATTTCACTACAGGCACAATCTGGGCATTTTGATTTACACATATTTTCTCACACATTTCATACTCATTTTCCTAATTTTCTTTCGATTCTGTGAAGCTGTTTCATCACAATAGCCATTGCTTAAAGCATTATATCAATCCAAAATTGCATTACACTGTTCTATAAAATGATAGAAAACTGTTCATTTGAAAAGAACTTCCTTTCATGTTGTGTGTCAGATGGTTTACATTCTGTGATCATCAATATAACCTGACATATAAATGTATGCAGAAATGACATCACCAGCAATACCAAATGTCATCACGTAGTCATGATAGACTAACAAATCAGACATCAATTTAGAGCACAGTCTCACACACATACACACATCTGGGATCCAAGTACTGTATGTGATTGCCACACCCATGCTGTCAGTTTGATCTAATTCCACGCATCATGGCTGCGCCGCCCTCACAGAAGCTCTGTGTTTCATTTCAAAGCTTTTTAGACAGTGCTCATGTGGCGATGTAGTAAGAAGATATAAACAGTTTCCAGAAAGCGAGGTCATTTTGAAGCATTCCAGGTGCTTTATGAACTGTTCATTTGTTCACTAGACTGCTTATGGTTCATGAACGGAGCCACACACATACTGTAGATACAAATCCCGAATAGATCTCTTAACCCGAAAAAAATTTTAGTTGCACTTGGAACAATTGCTGAGCAATGAAGTTGCCATTCGGCACTGACTTAAACATTCACTCTGCTATACAGATTTTCTTTTAGAGCTTCGATCTGCTGCCAACCTAATGATCTGAAGCCTGACTCCATAAAGTTCACTTCAATACCAAGTTAGATTTCCTTCGAATTGAAATGCGGCTTTCAAAGCCTTTTCTGAGAGCCGTTCATGCCAGAATGCAGTGAGTGGAGATCTGTGCTTCTCAGGCAGTTCTCAAAGGCTCTCTTCATTCAGCCTAGCCTTGTGCAAGCACAAGCTCTTGGCTATGATGGAGTTCCAACTCTGAGAACCTTTACCGGATGTCTGCAGCCGCACCCCCCCCCCCCCGCCCCCCCATTCCCCTCACACTCCACCGTCAACCCCCATA
>JAQMYL010000012.1:25714837-25725759 GCA_030014365.1 Clarias pachynema
TGCACTTTAAGCCCATATTGATTATATAATTGTATCCTGAATATGTTTTCGTAAACAGCTAAAATAACAAAACTTGTGTCACTGTCCAAATATTTTTGGGCCTAACTGTATATTGCCCATGGTGTGGGTATCTCTCTCTCTCTAATATATATATATATATATACACACACACACACAGAATACATGAAGATTTAAAGGTGTACACACGTGACATGTTTGATTTCGGTCTGCTTCCAAACATTGGTGCAGTTTGATTGAAATGCGAATGCATTTTATTCCTCTAATATTTCTGTTTTTAACACTACCTTTTTTTGCCTTTAATTTTTGGCAATTTCTTGGCTCCCATTGTCAGCCCGGTCACTCTACTTGACTAGTTTCAGTTGAATGGTTTTGTTTGATAAGCCACACAGTGACCTATGAATCATTCAGGCATAAAAACAATCTAACTTAAGGCGTGATCAAGTGAGAAACAGGTGCAGATGATGACAGATGATCAGGCTTGTGATTAGTATACTGGTGATGCTGAATGCTGAGTGGTTGGAACAGATGAAAGGCGAAATAATATTGCTGCTGAGCTTGTTACATAAATAACCACTTTTTTAATTGTATCTTTAGGCACTTTGCAGCCTGTCACAGTAAAACATTTGTTCCAATTTCTTTAGTTAAATCTACATAATTTAATTTAATATGAAGAAATGAAGGGTGGCTCAAGACATTTGCACAGTACTGTATAAGATTACCATCCCTATTAAAAATAAATAATTGAAAAAAGTTTCATGCTTTAATTTTTATTCTGTTGGCAGAGTTTCTTTTTAGAAACAATTGCTTAAAATTAGAAAAATATTTAGAAATGGTATTAGTATTTTCATATTTGGCCAAATGTAATCATATTATAGGAAATACCAGATACAGCGGTCTATTTTCTATATATGCCCACTTGCTAATAAGTTTAAGTAATAAGTACAGTGCACTGCCATTTTTGTAGACTTCGTCTTATGTCTAAATACAAACCCTATCTACAGAACTGCATTAATATTAACAACATGTAACATGGACTATGTGTACTTATGTGACCAAGGAATTTACAGAGAATTAACAATACATATACATGAGGTAGAAAAAGTGAACACTGTGCATATGCATACCTGATATCAGCATGTAAGGGTTCAGAACTAAAGGGAGTGGATAATTTGAGAAATACCCAAGAGTTCTTTGATTGACAAGATAACAAAAACCCTGACCAAAACCTAATTGCTTGCAGAAACATGACTGCAGGATTTGAAACTGAAAACGTTTGCTATAATTTCAAGACCATTGTTGGATCTGACTGCCAAGCCATTTAAGAAGAAAACAAAAGAGGCTGTTTAAAGCACCTTTGGGAAGATGCATCCAAGATTATGTATATGGTACTTATAGGTCGATTCCCACCTATGATTCTATGTTCATGCAGTTTGCATGATCTCCCCATACCTGTGAGAGTGTGTGCATGTTTGTGCCCTGAGATGGACTGGTACCCTGTTCGGACTGTACCCTGCCCAGTACCCCGAGTTTTCTGGGATAGTGACTCTGTACAAAATACGTGGTATAGAGTATGACTGAGTAAGTAATTCAATATTTAATGATCAGTTTTAAGTGGGTTGCAAACATCTTGTACCAAAACTCGAGTGAACATTGGACTGAGCGGATTTTGAAAATGGAAACACCTCAAAGACAAACATGCCTACAGCAACAGTCAGAGAACAGCAACATGCAGCGAAATGATGCACTGTTGAGTCAGATGGGGTCGATAGAACATAGTGGCAAAATAACAAAAACACACTGTTTATTTGTATAAGGTGGTGATCTTAGTGAAACTTTGGAAAAAAGTAAGACCCTCCACAAGTGGGAAAAATAAAGTGTCAAGAAATACGAGTCAATAATTACACCACAGCCCTTTTGTGTTTGGCAAACCCAGGAGAGATCAACTTGAAAGAAGTTGAAGAGTGGGAGGGGAGCTGGAGACAGATCTTAAAGTTTTCCTCCTGAACATGAGTGAGGATGCATTCCCAGGCTTTCCACCTCTCTCTCTCTCTCTCTCTCTCTCTCTCTCTCTCTCTCCCCTCCCATACCCATTTGAATTCTTCAGATTTCTACTGTTGTCTTTCTTCAGAGAGGATATTCATTCCCTGCTTCCCTGATGTTTGGCTGGCAAAAGACACAGAGAGAGAAAAAAGTAATGTTTTAGGCAGAAATTTTTTTAACAAGCTTATAAAATATTCAAATGAAGGATGGCCGATTATTCACTTTTAGCGATGCTTAAAAGTAAACCTCACACTTTCTACTTTCCAAAAATACAAAACACAAGAAATTGGAAAGAGGTTTAGCTGTTAGCAGCAATTTAACTGCACTGCTGTATGCTACAATACATACTCTCTGTTATGTAGCAGCTGTGCTTATGAAGGGAAAAGGTGTAATAAATAATCAAGACTGAAAGGAAAATGCATTCTGGCTGGGTGCACAAGTCTGCAATATGACAAATAAACAGCAGTGGGACGACCATGCTCATTTTTGCATCTGTTCAGAAACTCTAAGCACACCAGAATTATATAACTACCAAACCTTGTCAAGTGTCAATAAAATCCCCCTGCAGAGATGCCACAACTAGCAGTCTGAAGCCAGCAGCGTGAGCTAAGGGGCTGTGGCTGAGACTCTCTTTATAGAGATTGCACACAGTAGTCACACACATAGCTCTGAGAGATAGCCTGTTTTGCTAGCCTCTAGCTTCGGGTATAAGTGGCTAATATTCACACTGCCAGGGAGCAAGACCCTTATGAATGGATATTGAAACAGGGGTCAGAGAGAACACATTTCACTTTTTGATTGAAGGTAAAACAGTTGAATCATGAACGCAGACTGCTCTGAATACTAAACAGTTTGAGGTTATGAACAGTAGAAATGCCGAGATTGAGCTTCTGCACTGACAGACGCTTTGCTTTGGCAGACTGATGCCAGTGGGAAATGGGGAGGCTGCTAAATGAATTTGCTGCACTTATGAAATGCATATTTCTTTTCTCTCAGTGACTTATTCTCAGTAATTTATCAACTGATGTATCCAAAGAAAACATTTTGGGATCTCATTACTGTCACTAATTTAAAAGCTTTGCAGAATGTTCTTAAAAATAATTCAGTAACCCAACTGAATATTCATTCGTTCATTCATTAAAATTCAGGGTCAGGATTGGTGTGAACCCAGATACTATTCAAGGATAATTGGGTGTGAAGTGGGAATACTCCATGAACGGTGGATCACAAGGCATCATTCACACACCCATTTACACACAGACACAATTTAGCACAGACAATCCTACTATAATCCTATGTCCGTGAGGTATGGGAGAACCCAGAGGAACTTTTTGAGGCACAGGGAGAACACAGGGCAAAGTTTTTCTGCAAACTGTTGGCACGAATTTGGAAGCACACAATTATCTACAGTACATTGTCTTTGTATACTGAAGAGTTCACTTAGTATACACACCATCTGAGCTTAGGTTTCTGGCCTAAACATGTTCTAGCATGACACAAAGCTAGATCCAAAAAGAAATGATTTTCCAAGGTTGATGTAGAAGAGGTTAGGTGACATACACAGAGCCCTGACCCAAATCCAACTAAAAATCTCTGGGACAAATTTTAACCACACCTGCACCCCAGACCTCCTCACTCAACATCAGTGCCTGATCTCACTAATGCTTTTGCAACTGTATGATCAAATCTCCCCAGCTCCAAAATCTAGGTTAAAGCCTTCTCAGGCTGTTATAAAGGGAAAGCAAAGGACTTAGCAACACTAGAGTAATGCACATGGTTTAATATGTGTGGTAGAGTGGTCACTTGTCCACAGACTTTCAGCCATATAATTTAATCTTTTAATAAAATGATTGAATGAGATTCTTTATGGATAAATATGAGCACATCAATGTATTCTATTAAATTATTCTGTGCTTGATTGTCTGTACTTACTCAGATTCTCAGAGAGGACTTGGCGATGCATTTTTAGAATTTGCCAGTCCTTTTAGATTTAAGTTGAATTTAGAAATCACAAATGCTAGTCATTAGAACAGGATCTTTGAGGTGGTAAGGTGGTGAGGTGGGAAAAAATACTCTTCAGGCCCTGTGAGGGGAGCTGTTGCCTCTCTGTATATAGGGCGGGGTGGGGGGTTGGAAGTTGAAGGAAATGCAGGGAGATGGCATATGAGCGAGCTGCTTGGCAACCACTGTCTGCTTTCCTGGTGTTTGGGCAGACTGAGGCACCTTAGCTCATTTCCAATCAGCCAGTTTGAAGTTAAAGCTTTTAGCTTCTGAAGATGGCAGTGTTGGCACTGCTTCTCCTTCCAAGCCTCCTCTGGATAGTTACTGCCAGCCACTCTCTAGTGCCCAAAGCAGTGATAATAGCATTTACCTCAGACAGATGTCCTGTTTTTGTCGGGTTTATTATTATAAACAAAAGAACATGCAGCAGTATATTCAATCAAATATACCAACACATTCACCATTTTCCTGAGTATTAAAATGAAAGCAATATTAATATGCACAGGAGTTCTTTAGTCCTTTGTTCATTATTGCACATGTTCTACATGCGCACTTCCATCTGCATTATAAAATAATGTTTGGTAATAAAAAAAAATATATTTTAAAATGACATAATATATATATTTTTCTATTTAGGGCTTGAAATAGCATTAACATGTAAACCTTGTCAACTTTTTTCTCACATTCAAAGCTTGAACTTTCTGAGACTATATCGTACCTTACAATTTCTCCTCACTGTTTCTGTTTATTAGAACCTGCTAACTATGAATTTAATCAATGTTGGAAAAAGTTATTGAAATAATAATACCCAACAGTCCTCATATGAGGATCTTACAAGAATATATAAACAATGTAGATGGGAGAAAATGTCATGTCCTCGCATGAGATATTTGTGTCTTAAGAGGTTAGACCTAAAGAAGCTACAGTATGACTCAGTTCAGACTTAAAGTTTGACAGAGTTCAGTTGGTACTAACATCTGTCTTAGGTGATCAGATCACAAGGGTATTAGCCAAGGTCGTTCACACCTGCTTACATCTGGCATCTTCGTGTCTTGAATGCCTCTTCACTCAACATGTGCCATCACATTTTGTCCTAAGTGGAGCTGCCAACCCAAGGTCATTTCAAAACAAGCCCCTATGTTAGCTATTACCAAAACTGTAAGTAAAGTGTTTATAATTGGCCATCAAATAACATTTTCTAATGAAATTGTAGGGCACTTAGACAGGCTGATAAAAGCTTTAAAGCATCATCTCCCTGTGTGGTATTTTGGCTAGATTTTCCTCAGCTAATGATAAACTTTCACCACCTTAACCACAGTTAGGACAATACAAACCAGACTACAGGATGAGGTGAAAGTGGTCATGCATGGTCAGTGCACCGGGCTTTAAACCCAATTTACAAGAATCAGCCATAACATTAAAATCATTAAGACCAATACTACAGTATGTAGGTACTCCTTGTGCCACCAAACAGTTTTGACTCCTTGGGTCATGGCTCCACAACACCTCTGGGAGTGTACATCCGTTAAGTGCTGTATTTGGGGCAACCATGGATCAGACATGTTTGCCCAGCGCAAATGGATGCTCGATTGGATTGAGATCTGGGGAATTTGGAGGCTGGATAAACAACCTTTGCCTGCTAAGCTCCATACACAGCAGGCTATGATACTCTCGGTATTCTGATACCTTTCTATCATAACTAGCAATAACATTTTTTTCAGTAATTTATGCTACATTGGCTTTTTTGTGGGATCGGACCTGGAGGTCTACACTTTGGTCCACATAGGCATAAATGAGGCATGATCCCGTCACAAGTTAATTGGTATATAACTGATAATCAGTGTTTATAGCTGATTGGTTTATTTTGACAGCCATATACTGTAGCATCTGTAGATATTATGTTTATATAATGTATAGCAGACAGGAGCTTTAAGCTCAAGTCAGGTGCCTGTTGGGTTCTTTCTTAATATCATTTTAATATAGAATTTCTCTCTAGCACTAAATTTATGTTTAAAATGCCATCTGGTGACTACATATGAGTATGTAAATTCCAAATCTGCCACTTTCCAGAGGGTCTAAAAAGTATTCACCCCCACACTGCTCCTGTAGAGTAAACTCGCTATAAGAAAAAATAAAAAAATAAAAAAATAAAAAATTCTGAATAAGAAACTGCATAATTTGTATTTATATTAATTTAAAAAAAGATTAGCATTTAAATTTCAAGCCCTGACATTAAATATGTCAAACAGGGCACATGTTTTAACTTTAAATCCACTTGTGTCCAATTGTATGCTTGGACAATAAATATCTCTGACTTTTATTCTCGCAGATAAAATGTCAAATCAGATCATTCCTGCTGTCATGAAGACCAAGCATCCGCCCCCGATTCTTTAAGATGAGACTTTTAACAGCAAAAAAGATGGAGAAGATGATTAAAGCATAGGCAAAGCTTTGAACCCTCCACGGAGCACGATGAAATCCATTATAACAGAGTCGGACAAAAATAGACACTACCAAGATCAGGCCAAATTGAATGCTTGGGCAAGAAAGGCAATTGACTGAGAAGGAGTTACAGAAAAAGAGTTATAGAGCTGACTGTCTGAAATTAAAGAACCTGTGGCGACTTCAACGTTATCATGAGCTCTTCATGGATTTGGTTTCTACGAGAGGGTGCCCAGGAGGAAACCACTTCTGTGAAAGTTTGAGAGCTTGTGGCAAAAAGACTTTCCAGTCTGACGAGACTAAAGTTGTGCCATTTGGTCTAAACCTATATAATGATTTGAGCAAACAACTGCAGCACAACACCAAGTAACTCTATTCCTGTGATCAAGTATGGTGGTGGTTGCATCAGCAGATCGCATTTTATCTTCAGGAGCCTCAAAGCTTCCAAAAGTGAAATTAACAAAGGTAACACACTGGTTTAAGGAGAGCTTTTTTGCCTGAACCAGACGTCTGTATTTAAAATGAAAATATTGCATATATTTCAACAAGGCAACATGGCATGAGTAAAGGCACAGTTCAAAAACTACATATAATTATTTTTGAAAAAAAAAAAGGGTTTGCATTTGGAACAGCTGAGTAAGACTTAAATCCAGCTGAAAATCTGTGACATGACCTGGAAATTGCAGTCTGCAAGCATTTTGTATCTACAGAAACTTGAGAAACTTAAAAATAATAAAAAATATCCAAATCTCAGAGATAACTCAAATCTGTATTTTCTGCAAACGTAGCGTATACTTATCATATTTAAAAAATTATTCTAAGGATATCTGAAAAGTTCATTTAATTTTATTCTTTTAGACTGTCACATCAAACGAAAGGAAAAAAATCATTTTCTGCTGCATTTAAAATTGTTCCTGCAATATGGTAAAAACAGAATTAATCACTGGGGGAAGGGGGTGAATATTTTCTGGAGGCGCTGCATCTTCCATGATGTGATTTTTGTTCTCACACGGAAGAAAAGTGGGAAATAAATTGTCGCCCACATCTACTGTGGCAGAACATGCAGATTTATTTACCTACAGTAGTGGCTGTCCTTGTGTGTCAGCCCTTAGGCTCATGTGTGAATGTAAAGATTGTCTGTGAAAGGTGGGCTCGGTCTGGTTTTGGAGAACTTAGCATAGCATAGCATAGCATTGTTAGTCAAGTTCATGAATGTTCAAACAGTCGGTACATCGGAATGATATCTTTACTTTATTAGCAAGAGTGTCTGAAAGTGTGATGTTAGCTAAAGGATGCTGTGTCATGAATGGTCATTTTTCAAATTCAAGCTTGGGAGATATTTTCACTTCGCCTTCATTACCAAAGTGCAGCCTTGGAAAGGACCGCAGGGTTTAGGGCACTATTTGGGACAGTGTTGTAGTCAGCTCTCATCTCAGACTAGCTCAAAATACATGTAACCATAGTGACAACCTCATATAAATTTTCTTTGCTGTCTGTGATTTACTCAAAATAGAGTAAATGCTTCATAGCCTATCTGGGTTCCATATGGACCGGTTACTCTCTTCATCCTGATCCCTGCATTTCTCACTTTTTCACATGCTGCCATGGAATAAAAAAGCATGTAGGCTAAGACTGCATTAAATGATTATAAGATTCTTAAACAGTGATCACTGCTCATTGTCAGTGTCCTATTTTGCATAAATGAACACACACACACACACACACACACACCTATCTATCTATCTATCTATCTATCTATCTATCTATCTATCTATCTATCTATCTATCTATCTATCTATCTATCTATCACATACCTGCCACTTTAATAGAAACACATGCTCATCTACCCAAGAGTTTTAGTTAATTTTCACAGAAACATGAAGAAAATGTGATCTCAGGGATTGATGGATACAGCAAACCAAATAAGCACTATTTACAATTGTGATGAGGAGAAAAGCATGTCAAAACACACAACACATCAAACCTTGATGTGGATGTGCTACAAGAGCAGATCAACCCTCAGGTTCCTTTCCCGTTAGCCAACAAACATGAAGTAGAGGCTACAGCAGGAACAGGATCGGTGAAAAAAACAAAACAAAAAAGCTTGATCTTGTTCAAATCTTCAACTGGTTAGTTCTGGAGATCCTGTACCTACTGTGGTGAGTACTGTTGCCTTGCACCTCCAGAAGGTTCAATTGCCACCTCGGAGCCTGTGTGCAAGGACTTTCATCCTGGTACTCTGGTTTCCTCCCACAGTCCAAAGTCATGCAGATTAGGTTAATTGGCGTTCCCAAATTGCCTGTAGTGTGTGAATGCACGTGTGAATGTTCTGCCATAGTTGTAAAAATGGGAAAAAATACAATGATCACCATTGGCCTCCACCGTCCCTAGTTGGATTACAGAGGTTGCTAGAAGGATGGAACGTGCCGACTGTAGCTGAGACTTCATCATTTCTGGCAAATTTGACAAAAACACTAAGCTGAAATTTAATATGTAATTTTAGCAAATTGACTCAAACCACATGATAAATCACATTTAATCTAGCAAGCATCACAAATTACTACAGCAGATTGAAAATATAATCAAAAGGTACAAGTGTTGTTTTGTTTATCCTTTGGATTGTCAAGAGAGTGTTAATATTGTTAAACTGTCCTATATTATATTCCTTCCTGATTTACAGAACAAATAATTTATTTAAAATATTGTTGGATGGCTTACCCAGACCTCTCTATGGTGTTATGAATATGTGTATTAGTTTCAATCCTGTGGCATTTATAAACAGAATAAGGCTTCCTTAGACTCTCAGACAGCTCTATTGTAAAGCAGGGTTACATCTTGAACAATTTTATTCATGGATAAATTCCAGCATTATGGATATGAAATTTAAGCTTATACATTGCTAAGTGTGTGCACTTTTATCCTTCACACCAGTAAACCTGTGTAAATTTCTTACACTGTTTATTATGTTCTATTTGTATGACACACAGTATGACAGCAGATCAAGTCCGGCTATCTGTTATCACCCAAATGAAGATGGGTTCCCTGTTGAGTCTGGTTCCTCTCAAGGTTTCTTCCTATTGTCTTCTCAGGGAGTTTTTCCTTGCCACCGTTACCTTCGGGCATGCTCATCAGCTCAAAGCTGCTTTGCGACAATGAACAATTGTTAAAAGCACTATACAAATAAAATTTTATTTAATGGAATGCTATGCAAGCAAATAATGATTTGTAATACATAATACAATTAATGACATTTTTTTATTAGCATTTTGGACGCTGGTAATTTTAGACTATAGCTTATAGTATGTATAGTCTATAAAGCTGTAGAGAGATCAGATAGCATGTACATTGATTTACAATATTTGTTGTTTTGTATTGTTGTATATACATTAGCCATGTTTAAAAGTTACACATACTGTATAAAAGTTGCTTATGTATCTCTCTCTTGGTATTATGTTAACACGCCTGAATGTGTGCTCCAGACCAGCAAGGTCTACACACCTTACAACTTGCTCTCTTAAATTCCGTGGAAGCAGTACTTACAGTAGTATTTCGACCTTCCTTTTTGTTAAATAAATAATTGCATGGTGAGGAAAATGTATATGTTGCACTTCATCTAAGGTTCTATTTTCCTAAAAATAAGACCCACAATAATCAGATAATTTTTTATTATATTTTGAAATAAAATTACATAGAATTAAAAGAGGGGGTACACATTTTTGAACATGACTCTACACACAAAATCTAAAATTAGTGACTTACTGTACATGTTGGATTGTGTCCAAATAGATATGGCATGACTGAGTATACAGTAGGTTGTTTTATACAAGTCAAAAAGGAAGAGTTCTCTCTGACCTGACATTTAGGGAAAATGGCACTCCAGTTCCCTCTTTAAAATCAAGGCAACATCTGGTTTCCTGCCAAAGCACTCTCCACACTTGGTTAAATTATTAAACTTCCTTAAAATTCAGCAAAACTATTTAAATATAGTCCAAAGTGGAAAAAGTTTCCTTTTGCTCACAACTTGTAATGTGGGCATCTGCAAGGAATTACCTTTACTTAAATTGTGCTAGCTCATGATGCAGTGCCAGTGCAAGTCCCTGAAACTCATTTTGCAGCGTGTGAGCTATATTTTTCATGTCAGTTCCTGGACTAGGCTCGCTTTTCAGACGTGAGCAGCGTGTAGTTGTGCAGTGTTTGGTGGAAGCTGCGCCAAAAATCTCACATTAGTGTGTCGTTTTTTGTCAGAAAAATGACAGGCGGGAGGGAATCACAGAGATGTGAGCACAACTCTAATCTGTCAACACTTACAGCTCAGCGAAACATGCACGTATCGTACTTGTGCTCTCTCTCTCTCTCTCTCTCTCTGTCTCTCTCTCTCTCTCTGTTTAATCAGGGCCGTTCTCTTCAATGTTCCCTCC
>JAQMYL010000012.1:25725829-25737023 GCA_030014365.1 Clarias pachynema
CACACACACACACACACACACACACACTTGCCACTTCATTAGGTACATTAGGTGGTACTACTGGTTTTGGACCTTGCTTCCTTGCTTTCAGAACTGCCTTAATTTCTTTGTGGCATAGATTCAACAAGGTGGCCGAGATATTCCTTAGAGGTTTTGACTACAAAAATCTATATTTTTGTTTTATAACGTCAAGCAGTTGCTGCAGAATTGTCGGCTGTACATCCTTGATGCGAATCTGTCGTTCCTTCACGTCCCAAAAGTGCTCTGTTGGATTGAGATCTAATGACAATGTACTCATTGTCATGTTCAAGAAACTAGTTTAAGATTATTTTAGATTTGTGACATTACAGTATCTGTTATCCTGACAGGCATGGTCATCAACATTACTCAGGAAGACTGTGGCTTTTAAACTATGTTCAATTGGTTCAATAAGTAGGGGCCCGAAGTGTGCCAAAGAAATATCCCCCACATCATTACATCACCACCACTAGTCTAAACTGCTGATATGAGACTTTCAAGTTGTTTATGCCAAACGCTGACCATACCATCTGAATGTCTCAGCAGAAATTGAGACTCATCAGACCATTGTGGCCTCAGTTTCCTGTTGATAGCTGACAGGAGTAGCACCCATTTCTTCTGCTGCTCTATCCCATCTGCTTCAATGTTGGTTGTAACAAGAGGCTATTTGAGTTACTGTTGATTTCTATTAGCTCAAACCAGTCTGGGCATTCTCATCTGACCTCTGGCATCAATAAGGCAAAGTCATCTGTTAAAAAGTACGATGACAGTTTTTCTATAATTTAATTTAAAGATGAAAACTCAGTATATCCTAGATTGCCTGCATGTAAAGTGAAATATTTCAACATATATTTACTTTTTTTGCTTTAATTTTGATGATTATGGCATACAACTTTCTAGCATCTCCAAAAATTTGAATTAATTATTATTCAGACAGTATAAATATAATACCCTGTATCTCAGTCTAGTTTGGTAATGTATGGGGAAAGACTGCTGACTTGACAGTTGTCCAGAAGAACAAATGGTGAGTAAGCCATGAAAAGCGCTGTATTGAACCATATTAATGAAAAGCTGACTGTAAGGAACAAGTGTGTTAGGGAAAACTACACAAGCAACAGGGATGACCTTAACCTTAAGAAGATTGTCAAACAAAGCTGATTCAAGAACTTGGGAGAGCTTCAATAGGAGTGGGTGAGTCAGAGCAACAAGAGCCAGATAATATTGTCCGTTACTAGGAATATATCAGGTTTGCTATTTGCTTTAGAGAAAATATTTGTAGTGAAATTTGCCCAGCAACCTAGACATATATGTTGCATTCTGTGTATTAATTCCCTTCTGAACCAGACCATGTCAGAAGCATCTTACCTGGGCTGGGGAGAAAAAGCACTGGGCTACTGCTCAGTGGTCCAAAGTCCCCTTTTCAATAAGTAAATTTGCATTTGGAAATAACCAGTACTAACTATAACCCAAGACCACAGAATCTGGAGCAAGGGCAAGATCCATAAAGCTTAGGCAGAAAAAGGCCAGGTCATCTGATGCAGTACTCCATCACCCTCCTTCTTGGACAAATAACCTAACATAACCTACAGGTGTGTTTGGGGTCATTGTCCTGTTGGAAAACAAAAAATTTCCCCACTAAATTCAAGGCAGATGGAGAAGCAAACCATGCTGGTTAAGTATACACTTAATTCAGCAACTATCTGTTCACCATCTCCACGTCTAAGTGATTGCTCAACCACACAAACTGAGGCCTGTCAGTTAGAAAGTCCAGAATCCGGCTGACACCCTGGCCCTGACTGTATTAAAAGCAGATCTAAAATCAATGAACAACATTCTCACAGCTTTACAGATTTAATCGTGAAAATAAGTTGACAATGCCAGGCTGCTCCTGACATTGACCCTGGCAGGACTATACAGCATTGCAATCAGGTTATTAGAACAGCGAGGGTGTTAATGAGGCAGAGCTTTGTTCACTGCGTCATTGCGGGGGGTCATGTTCCGTGAACAGATCAGACAGGGTCCTTTCAAGGACCAGCCAAAAGAGTTTATTTGGTATTTGTTGTTGTTCAGATGGGAGAGGGCTGAATGAAGTTCAGTAGAAATTGTAGCCAGTAGGCAAACTGGTGGCGTTCAGCATTGGTGGTAGGTTCACTTTGAGGTGACTCAAGACCAGTTTCTCAAAGCATTTTGTTATAAAGAGGGGAAAGTACAAACAGGCAGAAGTCGTTCAACCACAATGTAGTAGAATGCTCAGGCATCTGTATTTCCTGTAGATATATTCAGGCATGTGGAAACAGTATCCTCAGCCAGTGACAGGTTTGAAGATATTTGTGAAAACCTGTGTCAGTAGTCCTGCACATGCCCTAAATCCACATCCTGGTATGCCGTCAGGGCAAGCAGCTATTCTGTTTGGTGCACATCTATTGTAGAAAGTGAGAGGAGATGTCAACACAGAAACATCATCATTTTTGGCATGCTGCCTGCATCCTAGGTCAAAGCTTGTGTAGAAATTATTCATCAGGGAGAAAGGCACCGTTAGTTGGTTTAGCATTGTTTATAGTTTCAGTGCCGATGTCGGGTTCTATCCGACAGAAGAGCTGCCCACGGTTTAATACTGATTTTCCGAGATACTTGAAAGTAGCTTATTACACCATCTGTGCAACTGTAGCTGATGTCTAAAAGCACCTGTCAACTATAAGAGTGCATAAGCTTGCAGAGTAAGGTAGAGTAATAACTACTAAATGGCAAAATCGGAGAAGAGCCTTGCATTAAGCACCTGTAGCCATCTTGGTTTATTCAATTGTTAAGGTCTATGACAGGTCCTTGGTTTATTTAATTATTAAGGTCCATGACATTAGAAGAAAACTGAACTATTGTTTGGAAGGGTTGCCAGGAGAAAGTCTCGCCTCTTCTGTTTAAAAAGAATAAATTTAAGAACATTTAAGTGATTGGGAATAAACAGCTCTGTATCCTAGGGACAACCATTTATCAGCAAAAATAATCTGAAAAATGGCTTCAATTTGCTAGGGAGCAAACTGAATCCATTCCAAGGTTCCGGTGCTAATTTCCTGGTGACAAACACCGCAGCACACACCCAGAGGTCTTGTGGAGTCATGTCCTGTGGAAACAGAGCTGCCCAGGAGGCCCAATGATCGGGAGGCACCTACTGTACACAATACTGGCCATAATATTTCACATTGTAATGTGCTGGCTTACCATTGTATATATACAGTTTGTGTGTGTGTGTGTGTGTGTGTGTGTGTGTGTGTGTGTGTGTGTGTGTGTGTGTGTGTTGTGTAGAGCTGCTATAGGAACTACATGCAAATGGGCTCAGTGCTTGTCAAAATGCTCGATATGCATGATGCTATGCTATATGCATAGCTGAAATGCTATGTTTGACTGAAAAACAAAGCAGGCAAAACAATTTTAAAGTGAAATACCAGAAGCCTTTTTGAACCTGAGCTATCATAATCACCTCGTGTTTCACCCCATAGAGCTACTGACTGTTATACTTGTTGATGTTGTAAACCAAATATTTGCATATACGTACTGTAGTACACTACATGCAGTATATACACTATACACACAGTTTACTAAAACAAAATATTTTAAAGTAGTATTACTATACAATAACTATTGTTCACAAAACCATTACCGCTGCCTAGTAAGTTAAGCTCTAAAGAATAATCACTAGTGCTGCAGTTGGTCTTTTACAGTAGCTTATCTAGCCATGCTGCTACCGAACATGCTGACCTTATTGTGGGAATACACAATCCCCTAGAAAGCCAACTTGTGGTGTTTTTCTGTTAACACCTTTCAAGGTCAAAGGGATGAAGTGATTTGAGATTTTTTCACAATTCACAAATCTAATGGATCACAATTGAATCACTCTACGCATGGTCTGAGTACATTTACTGAATAAGTTCATTTGTGTTTGTTCATTCGTGTTGACAAAATATGCTAAGTTGTGTTTTTAAGATCTTTTAGACCATACTGTATATGAAAACATCCTGCATTTCCTGAATTATATGATATATTTTTTTATCCAAATGTGTACCATGAGAGTCATCTATGTATTATTAAACAGTGCATCCGAACACACTTTACAAACTGTTAATACTACTACAAGATTTTCCTACACGAGAATTCCAAAATCTTACACCCTTTTGTTTTAGCCTCTGCAGTTTGGCAAGTGACATTACAAATAACACACACAAATAACACACACACACACACACACACACACACACACACACACACACACACACACACACACACACACACACACACAAAAAAAAAAAAGTCAGGAAGACTATTTTGGGCAGTAGTAGCCTACTTTGAGGTTCATTGTTTCCATCGACTGAATTAAGCCACAGATGCTCAGTATTCAACAAAGGAAGATAAATATGAAATGAATACATCAAGTTTATGAAATGCATTGCCGTTTTTTTTAAATTAAATAAATCTGTTTAAATCCAGAGGTTGAAGTATGGGCAAATAATGTATGCTTGTCAACATTATCAGACTGACAGCCAACATCTGGTTCCAAGTAAAGATGAAAAAAAAAAAGGCTTTTATTTGTCACTTATACATTACAGCTTAGGGAAAATCTTTTATTCATATATCTAAGTTTGTTAGGAAACTGAGGGCAGAGCACATAGTCAGCCATGAGACATCACAATTGAAGCAGGAAGGTTTAAGGACCTTGCTCCTGGGCCTACCATTGGTAGCTTGGTGGTGCTAGGGCTTGACTAGTCTTTTCCAGTACCCTAAATTTAGTTTGAGAGAACGCCCTACCAGCATGACATGTACTGTCCAGCATGGTGGACTAAGGTAGGGAGTGGGCTTTATCTGAAGCATAGCAAAGCCTCAGAATAATTTGCTGCTCTTTTAATTTTAAAGGTGGTTATGTGATCTGAAGTCAGGAAACTATAATAAGTAGAATGAAGAAGACTAGAGAAAAAACGCCATGAAAAGCAAATAACAAACTCAATTTGTTCTTAATTATCTGTTGTTTGTATGTTTGACAGGCTGATGTAACTTAAATATTGAATATATTAAAATAAGCAAGCTTGCTAAGTAGCAGTTAATGGAAGATTGAGAGAAGATCAAATGAAAAGATACAGTGTCATATTGTAATGTAGTGTTAGAATTGTAGAAGCAATTACCTTCCAAATCATGTATAGTGTCAGACTACATTGGGAGAAATTCACTAAGCCTGAATGTTAACTCTGCACAAGCCTGCACTGCAAAAACAAACAAACAGAAATATGTTAGCAAAGTGATTAAAAAAAAAAAAGTCTATAGTATAGATTCATGGAAGATTTCCTATAATAAGATTACTATGTCAAGCTTAAAATATCCTTTTTTTTCTAGAAAGGAGCAAAAATGTTTAGTTTAGTATAATGTTTATAGTAGGAAATACAAGGAAAAACACATTTGGATGCATTTTTTGCTGTGTTTAGACTTGCACATTCTTGTGCATAAATACAAGGGGTGTTCAAATCAAACCAGGACTTTTAAAAGCATAAAAACTGACTCACAGTACCGTGATGAGACTCTTTACTGCAGTAAGACATTTGAATGGTGCAACCATTTTAAAGAAGGCCGACCTCTGTGATCCCAACTGAGGTGGTTTGGAGCCCACTGAAATCTTTCCTGTGGACACCCATGACCTTGAAAATCGTGAAACAATAGTCACAATAGTGGTATAAGTGTGTTAGTGTAGCAGTTAGTGTAAATGCATTAGTGTATATAACACATTTACAGTATTAGTATAGTTCAATACCGCTTCACACTTTATAGTACAAGTTTTATAATACAAATATATATATATACGTATTACTTATTTCCAAAAGTCTCACAAAATCCTTTTTGTTACAAGATTACTTTGTAGGTTTTCACAGTGAAAGCTCCTTTCCTTCTGCATGACCTACTCATCTGTTTGATTAAATGCAAAATGTGGATAAGCAAAGTTGTGATAAATCCACTTGTTTCCTCTACCCTTAAAATTTTAAGCTCTTTCTGGATTATCTAAGTTGGCCAAAGGTGATGCTCCAACTGTATTTCAAACATGAAAACCATAATAAATAAATTATGAAATCTCACATGAGATTTACTCAGGAGTAGAAGAAAACAAGTAGACATTATTCCACCCCATGGATTACAATCAGGCTTTTGTATTTGGTTATATAAATGGAATTAAGTGATTTTAAGGCTACAGGATGGGTAGGATTTTAGTTTCTTGCTAAAGAAGGACATTGTGTAACGTGGGTTGTGATGTGCTCTTTCTCCACTGTAGGTATTATTAACCCAAGCTGTGAGATTAAACAGGAACAGACTTGGACAAAAATCATCCAGGGTATTTTATTTAAAGTGCTCGCCTCCCCCCAAAAAATCAAGAATAAATGAAAATGACTTACCATTTATAATAGAGGGCTATTTAATTCAAGATATAATGCCACATAAATAGGAAAATATGGATATTATCAATATCATTTGAGAAGTCAATCAGATACTGCATGCTAACATGTATTCTGTATTAAAACAATTATGGTGCATTTAGGAATTTTTCTATCGTCAAACCCGAACAACTGTGTGTTGACAATTATGTTTGAAAAGCTGAATTTTTTATTATGTTTGGTCAGAAGGTATTGATTAATGTTGTTTACCAGCATGCTCTGAGAATAGTTCTAGCTGCAAGACAAAGCCCAGGTTTTCACCAATGCATTTCTTCCAATACAGTATAATATATATTCTAACAACTCATACAGGAACTTGTAGTGGAGACATTTCACATAAACAGATTAATAAAATGTGTACAATTGTCAATATAGTAGAGTTTCTTGTCAGTAGCCTTTAGTGTCAAGAAGTTTTGTAAAAGCCAGTGAGGATATGAATTACCATGGTTCTTGGTAACATGACAAGCTCAGGTAAAAGAGACTGTAGATAGATGTTGGAATGACAGTTTATAGTTGTTGTAACCCAAATGATGTGATAGTTTGCATATTTTTACAATGTTAAACTTTGAATCACCTTTGGAGAGGCAACAGCAATAAAATAATCAATATGCGAAGGGAAAAAACATTTTATTTGTTAATTGTTCATTTTGAAAATCTTTGACCTGACTGTTCAGAATTATTATAGTATTACTTCAAATACTGCACAAGGCTCAAAATGAAAATTGTAATATCTCTAACATCAAAAGCTGGAGCACAAGACATAGTGTACAGTACGCTCTTTGTAAAATATCTACTATGAAGTGAAGCCATTCAACTAAGGTGTAGCCCAGCTAGCTAATATTAAGCTTGCTTTTTTTTTTTTTTTTTAACAATATACTCCATTCAAAATTTGATTAAGTATAAAGGAGTTCCTGGGAGGCCAGCATTTCAGATATGAAGTAGGCAGTCTGATCATGGCTCCGGACTACTTTCTACCAGAGAAAACTTTCTGACTTGATGGTATCCAAGTGCTAGTGAAGTGCTGGGATAAGTAAATTATTGTAGTATAGCAGAGGAAGTACTGTATATAGAGAAATAAAGATTTTCCTCTCGTTACTATGGTCTTTCATTCTGTGCAATCAAAAGTCCCAGTTTAAACTTGAATGCCTTATCGTGTATAATTTATTAGTCCCTTCACAAGATGATTTCAGGTACTCAGAGACTGAAGTATGAAGGATTGCAATTAATGTGAGTAGCATACATTTCATGTATGTTTTAATTATGGGTTACACAAAATGGGTCACATAGTATAAACAGAACAAATAAAATATAATGCTGATGTCCATGATGCACAACTCACATTTTTTTTTTTGGTTTATTAAATGGCTCTAAAATCTGATTTAAAATGTATATTTCAAAGTTATCATAAAATATCTCATTGACTGAATAATTGGATTATTTGTTTATGCACTAGGTGTTACATTTATAAACCAGTTGCAATAAATGTGTTGTTCTGTCTATAGAATGCTCTAATTTTTGCCTGCTTTGTTGCTTAGTAACCAAAGCTCAGTGTTAACAGACTAGATTGCACAGCAAAGGAATTGTTTACAGTGTTTTCTAAAAGGATTGAGCAACTCGAGAGTGTGTTACTGTGAATTTTATTATGGGTATGGGGATTTGTGTCGTGTACCATGATAAGATTACTATATTATTGCTTTATGTTAGCAGAACACAAACTACTGGCTGGCTACATGGTGTGTACTGTATGGTGTGTACTCATGGTGTGAGTGGGTGTGAGAGAGACCTGTCAGAGAGAGAAGGTAGTAAAGAATAAAGGGATAGAAGAAAAATAGAGCTGTCGACCATGGGAAAAATCCCAAACTTCCTGACAGCCAATCCACCTAACTAAACTGAACAAATAGTAATGACATTACTCTATCACTCACTCACTCTTTGTCTTTACTGCTTTATCCTATATGCGGGGAGCCAGGAGCCTGTTCCAGGAGACTTAGAGCATGAGGCTTGCTACACCCTGGATGGGGTACCAATCCATTGCAGGGCACACACATACAGAGACTCCCACGCTCATTCACACACTACAGACACTGCTTTGGCCTAACCTGATGTCTTTGACCTGTGGAAGGAAGCGTGAGCAGGAGAGGAAACCCAACAAGCATGGGGAGAACATACAAACTCCATGCACACAGACCCGAGGTGGCATTCAACCCCGGGATGTAGGTGCAATACGAGAGTGCTAACCACTACACCATGAAATGGAAATTAATGGAATGTAATTACGGAAAAAGGGAAGTTTTGTACGTACAAACTGGGAAAGAGGAAAGAAGTGAGGATGTGCATGTTCAGAGGTACCTTACTTCTCATTCCTTCCAAACGTCTGACGATCATCATTGATGATCATCTCCTGCCAGCCGTGCCAGATTTAACGACCTGCCCCTTTACACACCTACTAAAGGGGAGGCCGCATGCCAAGTGAGCTCTTTGGAGTGAGCGAAGAGCAAAAAAGATTTAGGCACACAAACGTTACTGATTCATCCATGACAATATACTGTGCTGTAAAACAAATTAATAAATAAACAAACAAACAATCATAAAACCTTGGGTGAAACAGCAAAACAGGTTGTAATGATTTCAAAACCAAAATCCTAAACAATTTGATTTTAAAACAAGGGTCATTCTAACCCTCTTAGCCAGATGCAAGTCTGTTTCATTTATTAATTTTAAATTGATTAGACCGAACATCTGCTCAGTTGATAAAAGGAGTCTGGGAACAAAACGACTTTAATGCCTCTCTTAAGATGGAGATGGATAGGGATAGAGAGTGACCGTACCGTAGGAGACTGAGCGGATGAAGAGGGAGTGTGACGGAGCCTGCAGTTTAACCATCCATAAAATGTAATCTTTGAAGTCTTGTGTCTATTTTCTAAGTTCCCAGACTGAGCTGTTTGATCATGAATTCAGACTGGTGACACTTGACTCATTGCTGGAGATTGCTCTAATTAGACTAGGTCAAGAAGATGCTGTGGTGTTAGATATTTATAACTCACTGCTGGATATCTACTAATACAGTCTTAAAATATTTATGCGCTCATAGTCTGGGTAATATTGTGGAAAGTGCATTATATAATGAGTCTATGGTACACACCTTCTTAATGTCCTGTGGCAAAATCCATCAAAGAAAAATGAGGTGTTCGTTGTTGTCTCTGGGAAGAGCATGAATGCTTTTGTATCCCGTGCCATTGAGATCTAATTACATCGATTTCTATCGCCAGGTTTGAAGGATTAGGCACTTTAAAACTGTAGCTCTTCTGTTAGAATGCCAATGAATGAGCTCTTAGTTGCTGTGGATGTTATGTTAGTCCTTGGAGCTAATGTAGCATGAAGTGAACTTAAGGTCATGTGTGCTCATTACTGCCCTGTCTTACTCTGCTTACCGCATATTCTGGTAGAGATGTACAGATTACTGTATGTGGATTGCTTTTTTCCTCTTTTTTTTTTATACCAAAACTTATATCAGTTCACTAAAGAGCAGTCATATTTATTACTGTTATTATATATAGTTAGTAGTAACTAAAAAATGTTACCTCAAATTGACAGTAGAAATGATGACTGCTTTATAACCACTTTTTGCACAACTCTTAGGTCCTGTTCTCTAAGCTGACTGATCAAGCAATGTTCCATAAATAACTGTAGAGATAATTACCTTTTACCAGTATTATCTTTAATATAAATCTATATAAATAAAAGGAAAGTTTTGCCTGTACATTGGTTGAAACTTGCTCTTTTAATGGTATCTTTACATTTCATACATTGTAGAACCCAAAAGCAGTCTCAGAAAATTTTCTGTATGTATGTATGTATGTATGAATGTACTGTATGTATGTATGTATGTTTGTATGTATATATGTATGTATGTATGTACAGTATGTATTTATATCTGTCCAGTCAGATTTTGCCACAGCATCACACAAAACAGCCTGGAGACAATTTAATGAAATTTTGTAGTTGTTAGGTATTTGCCTGAAGTTAAAGCTGAGCCATAATGAAGTAGTGATAATGATAGTGATAATGAGCCATAATGAGTAGAAATGACGAGCAGATACATATGTGGCAGATTACATCAAGGCATCTAGCACTTATTTGAACAAATATACTGGCTATATGCGTCACTCACCAGAGCCAATCAACTTGATAGTTGAACATGTATACATAGAGTATGCGGAAGACACAGAAATGACCGTAATGCATCTATAAGCCACCACAATCCCGTGAATTTTAATGCTTTGGCATTGTTTTAAGGCAATTTTCATCCGATCTACTTTTTCGATTTCTCATCTGTGATTCACTCTCCGATTCCCAAATGGGGAGTTTATTTGAAGTATAAAAGGCAAAAGATACTCGACCTTATAACATTTTATTTCTTTGTATTAATAAGTTATACAAAGAAAGGGTTTGCTGTAGGACAAACAGACATGTGTACGTGGGCTTCAACCTGAAATAATAATATCACTGATTACAGGAGATCTTTGCTCCCTATGGCCATAAAATTATATAACTCTTCTCTGTAGCATTTTCACTAAGGGACAGGGACTGTCAGTGGTTCCTTGTTAATAATATTTTATGACACTACTGTTCACACAGCTCAAGTTCTAAGTGCAATATCTGATTATAATACACTTGTGCAATACTTCTTTTCATTTACACTACAGTTCTAGTGC
>JAQMYL010000012.1:25752175-25762224 GCA_030014365.1 Clarias pachynema
TCCGGAAATCCACTAGCCACATTGGCCAGTGAGCAAAAAAGTTAATGTCAAGCCCTGATATATATATATATATACAGGTGAAACTGATATACAGCTGATAGCTTCCATGCCACACCGCATTGAGGCAGTAAAAGGGGCCCAAACCAAGTACATATGCATAGTTATACTTTTCAGAGGTCCGATATGTTCTATGTACAATCCTTGTTTTATATTCTAATTTTCTGAGACTGTGGATTTGGGGTTTTCATGAGCTGTATGCCATAATCATCTCAGTTATGACAAGTCACGGCTTAAACTATCTTGCTTTGCATGTCTATCTCATATATTAGTTTCACCTTTTATGCTGCATTACTGAAATAAATGAACTTTTGCACGATATACTAATTTTTCGAGTTTCACATATATATATATATATATATACAGTATATACATTATAGCTTTTTAACTGAACTACATTCCTGTTTTTCCTGATATTCCTACACTCCAAATTTCCCCAACTAGTCCTCAATTTTCATTATGGATAAAGATTTAATGGTACAGTGATAATGGCATGGGTGGCTGGGCATGAAGTAATAGAAAATGATATGATCTTGAAGCATAAAGCAAGGCTATTTAAAAGGTCTATATGGTCGCTATGGTAGTTGGAGTGCATCGTAAATGAGCATTTCCTTTTTCCCTTCCGCTCCCCTAAGATATCTTCTTCTTTCTTCATATCAAATCCCCTTTCTGTATTTTTCCCTCCCATTTCTCATCTAACAGGTTCAATATATCTTTAGCTATTTAATTGTTGCATTGGATTTTGTCCTCAAACTTGATCCCTTGCGACCATGGCCCAGATTCCTGTTTTTAATTTCTTTTGTGCAGGACATAAAGCCTGTTTTTTTTTTTTTTTTACAGGTTATTAATTATAGAAGTTGTTAATAATAGATAATTATTTCTCAGTTATACAGTACAGTACAGTATGTATTAAGCCCTATCTGGGCAGGGTTCAATTTACATGGGGTAATGCAGTAATTTCCTACTTTCTGATTTTATTTTCGTCTACTTTCTGATTTTATTTCCGTCTGGATTAGTCACATTGATGTTTTTCTCAGGTCTCCTTTGAGAAATGATTAGAGGTCATCTGATTATTTTAGACCCATCTGGGTACAAATGTCCATGTTTTTTTTTAGGCAGATGTCACCTTGGTGTTGGAAAAAAGAGGCTTTGCAGGAACTTAGGCATGTGTATCAGTGACCCTTCACCAAATATTAAACACTCCCTTTAATAAATTTTTATAACTTAAGTTTATAATTCAGGAACTCAGGTTTGTCCTAAAGTGAAATTAGAAGCAGCATCTCTTTTCTACTCCAGAGTCTCTTCGACTGCTTGGATGCATGTTGAGGATCGTGATGATGCAAGCATCCTGGTTTGTATGAAAGAAAACCTGCTAGAAACTTATTTCTCCAGGGGTCATTTTATTGCTCTGCATGTGAGTTTAATCATGGAGGAGATATTAATAAACAAATTAACATACATTAAAATCTAAACAATCTATAAGTCTAATAAAATTGATATACTATATTAATCCAATTTGAATGGGGCTTTGCTTCATTTATAGACACAATAATCAAAATAAAGACTCATTACACTAACAGAAATTTGGAGGTCACAGTTTTATTTTGCGCTTACATAAATAAATTTACGTTAGTGCGATGAGTGTGCTGTAGGAATGAAAGAAGCACTCAGGATAATGAGCTTAAGACCCAGTCAGAGATCAATAAAATGAAACCAATCCCTCTTGGCTCCTTTTTGATGCTCAGGCTTCAGTATCAACACAGTCTTCAGTGTCCTTTAAACAATTAAAAATGTACAGCTTTAAATAATTACTCTAACAGTAGCAACATGTTCTTTAATTAACAGATAACATGCTTATCCTGTGTTGCAGTGACCTCTTTTTAGCCCAAGTCACTTACTGAAGGGCATGTTTCCTCTCCAACATCATTAGTGTGTATTCATTGACCTCTATGAATGAAATTTCACTCTAATTATCCTTTTTAATTGTGATGCTTGTTGATGTAGCGTCTAATCTGCGCCGTTTAATCCTCAGACAGGCTGCTTTATTTCCCAGATGAAAACATGGCGAGTTTAGTGGCATCTTGTTCTCCTGCCCACATCAGAGAGTGACTTTGGGGATTTTGTAAGCAACAGCCTTTCATCATATAAGATGGCAAACATTGCTATTTTTTTCTTGATTGCCTTTTGGAGAGGGACAGCACTAAGGATTTAAGAAAGCAAGTCAATTTCCTATCCCTTTTCTAACCCTCTTTGTCTTTCTGCAAAATAATAATGAGTAAGTCAGTGGGCTGATTTGGTGCATGTGTAATTATGTATCTCCTTTCTTAATTAAAAAGTAGTGTGATACGCTGTTCACAGTTGCAGGCAACGGTCATAATTAAAGCAGCTCTTGGACAAGCAGATGATATGCATGATATGAAACCTAGCCTTACCTTAATGAAAGGCTATGGTGATTAAAGAATTTTGCATAGTTACTTTTAGCCTGGTACCTAAAAGGTGTTAAGCAGTTCTGATTAGAGAAGGGGATTGGCAGTGTTCTTCAAGAAGCCTGCTGTGTGTCTCCAAGGGTACAAGAAAGAAACACATACACACATTCAGAGCCATGCTTGGCCACAAAGGTCATTGCAATCATCTTTTACCTTTTCTACTCAGCAGTGCTTTAACCAAGTTATTAAGCATAACATGGGACAGAAAAGTGTTGGCAATGGGACTTTATTAAATTAGGTCAGAATAAATATTCAGTTCATTTGTCTCACTCACTAACTCTTTGTCTATACCGCTTTGTCCTGTATACAGGGTCTCGGGGCCTGAAGCTCTCAGGAGACTTAAGGCACAAGGCAGTGTACACCCTGAATGGGCAGAACTCGCAAAATCCATGCAGGAATTGAACCCGGACCCTGAAGGTGCAAGGTGACACTGCTAACTACTATACTACTGTGATGCCCAGTCCATTTATCATTTTGATATTTCATAGTCCTACCAGAAGGCTTGTGTTAGTCACTTAATTTTCTTTACTTAACCACCTGTTCTGTACCATATGTCTTAACGGGGGTGTTTTTTTTCTACCATATTGAAATAAAGCAAATAATTAAACAGTATTATCACAATTTAAATAATAATAATAATAATAATAATAATAATAATAATAATAATAATATCAATATTACTTAAAGTTATCATTTACAGCACCATTAATAGAAGAATTAAATTACTTTTGACAACCAGAAACTTAATCTTAATTATGGATAAATAGTTTAATACAGACATCCAATTCATTACACTGACATTGACAAGCAAATTTATGTACATGAACTTACAGAAATGGTTTACAGCCTCCTTAAAAATGTTAGTTGTAGTGATGTCAAAAGAAATAAACCAGTTATACATGCTTCTTATTAAAAAAGGTAGGTACAGTATGCTGTTAAAACTTGATAAAACAGCCAAGCAACATTTCTGAAAAGTGTTCTTTATGTGGAACTTTATCTATTCACCTGTATATTTATCAGTGCTAAAGTCAGTAAGATGCTATTTTCATGACCAGGGTAAGTAATTAAATGCTTGAATGAGCCAGTTCCTAGTTCCATTACAGTACAACAGTGTTGGCGAAAAAAGAAATGAAAGGAGAAGGTTAAATGAAGGCTATTCTGATATCATTCAAGACCTTGAGGTATTTTTGTGTAACAGTACGACCCGAAGAGTGCTTCTGGTTATAAAACAAATGTTAGGTTTATATCAATGTCCTTGTTGATATAAACCTATATCAGCAAAACCTTTATCAGCAACTTATTCACAAGGATCTGCCGCGACCCTCGACATAATCTAGGATTTAAAAAATCTGTTGATGATTAACAAACAAAAAAACATTTTGTTAAAAAATACTTATTTAACCAGAGCTTTGTGAAACTCTCTGTGCATTGCAATGATTCTCTAAATATTATGTTTTGCCAGTTGACATTTTTTAATAATCATTTAAATTGTTTCCAATTCCATTTGGTGTAAAATTAATATTTATTTTTTATTTTATTTTTTTTATTATTATTATTATTTTTTTTTAAATATTTGTGATATGTTTGTGACTTGGCTTATGACCTGCTGAGTGAAACAGGTACATTCTGCAATTAACATTTCTGAAAAGAATTTGGATTTAACGAGTACTGCTAAGGATTTGTAGAAAAGCTCCAACTGAAAAGTTTGCTAGTAGGAAAAGCCAATTGACCACTCATTATTAAACTGCTTGATCACAAAGAAAAATTTCCTGATCATGTTTGCATGCAAAAAAAATTCAGTTTCTGGTGTAAAAATGTCAGATGTAAAAGGAGATCTATCATATTTACTATAGCATGGGACTACTAATCCTACAGTATAAAAGGACATGGGAGGAGGAAGCCAAGAAGTACAGTAACTGCAAAAATTGTTGTGAAAGAAGGATGGTTTGAATTTATTACTCGTGTTTGTAACAGTTTCAAGTTCAGAAAGATTTTCTCTTGTGAGTTCCGGTAGATCAATAACCTTTAGGACTAACCATTAATTACTACTTTCTGAAAAAGTTTTAACATGTTTAAAATCAAAGAATAAATTATCTTGTGTTTCTAAATCTTCCTTACAAAAGGGGCTTATGTGAAAGTCTAGACCAACATGCAAACTGAAATTCTTAGTTTAAAAAGCATGTTTCCTTTGATTTTGCGGAAATTAGTTACATTTTTTTACTTTAAAAGTAAATTTGAGTTATGCCATTTCTGCATGATATGTTAGAATATAAAGCATTAATACAGTCTTCACAGATAAAGAAATGTGAAATTTTATGGTCCCTGATGTATAAACCATCAAACGAAAGCTTAGAAAGGTCAGGAGTTAACTCCTAATAAAAAAAATCTCAGACATCTAGAAGAAGTAATATAAACCAGATTCCTTCTCCAATCAATTTCTCTAAGCAGTGTGATTTGTTTTCAAAACCTCATATCTACATGTAGACATACTGTGGAGAGCAGTAGAGAACCATGTCTTTCAGACTTCGGCTTTCAATGAGCTCCATCAAAAAGGTACTGTATGTCTAGCACTACAGAAATGCAGTGGAATACCACATTCTCCTCTTTCTTTCTGTATGACACAACATACAGTACAGAACATAGATTTTGTAAGCAGTTGAAGATCCAATCACTGCCTCAGTGTACTATGATCAGTGTACTGTACAGTGTATCTCCTCTTTTAATTCTGTGTATTTTTGTATGAACACATAATGCAAGTTATCGTTTCATTGTGGGTCTTAGTAAAAGAATTAAGGATTTGAAATCATCTTCTTTGTCTTTCGACTGTCCCTTTCAGGGGTCGCCACAACAAATCTTCTGCCTCCAGTTAACCCTCTTCTCTCCTCTCACACCAACTAACTTCACGCCCTCTCTCACTGCATCCATACAGTACATCTCCTCTTTGGTCTTCCTCTAGCCTTCCCGCCTGGCAGTTCCAACCTCAGCATCCTTCTACAAATATCTTCACAATCTCTCCTCTGAACATGTCCAAACCACCTCAATCTGGTCTCTTTGACTTTATCTCCAAAACATTTAACATGGGTTGTCCCTCTGATGGACTCATTCCTGATCCTATCCATCCTTGTCACTCCCAAAGAGAACCTCAACATCTTCATCTCTGCTACATCCAACTCTGCCTCCTGTCTTTTCTTCAGGCCCACTATCTCTAAGCCGTAGAGCATCGCTGGTCTCACCAGTGTCTTGTACACTTTTCCTGGCATTCTTGCTGATACTCTTTTATCACACAACACACCTGACACTTTTCTCTACCCATTCCACCCTGCCTGTACATGTCTCTTCACCTCCTTACCACACTCTCCGTTGCTCTGGACTGTTTACTCTAAGTCCTTAAAGTCCTGCGCCTTCTTCAGATCTGCTCTCTGTAGCCTCACTGTTCCACTTGGGTCCCTCTCATTCCCACACATTTATTCTCTCTTGCTGCGGCCAACCTTCATTCCTCTGCTTTCCGGAGCATACTTCCACCTCTCTAGATTTTCCTCCACCTGTTCCTGGCTCTTGCTACAAAGCACAATGTCATCTGAAAACATCATAGTACTGTCTAAGCTCATCTGTCATCCTGTCCATCACCAGAGCAAACGAGAAGGATCTCAGAGCTGATCCTTGATGCAGACCCACCTCCACCTTAAGGTCACACCTACAGCACATCTCACCACTATCTTACAGTTCTCGTACATGTCCTGCACCACTCTAACATACTTCTTTGCCCCTCCAGACTTCCTCATACAATCAAGCTTTGAAAATGGCGTAGTCAAATTCAAGCCCTCAACCCAGATGAAATACTCTGGACCTTAAGAGTGCTGTGCATATGTGAATTCCCAAAAATCTCAATGAACTGAAACAATGTTGTAAAGCAGACGTGAGAGACTAATAAAGTCATACAGGAAACAATTACTTCAAATTATTGCTGATAAGGGTGGATCTACAAGCTACTGTATTGAATAATGGGTGGTACTTATTATTGCCCAACTGTTTCTTTTTTTTATTATTCATTTTTGTTAAATAAATAATGACACAGCGAAAAAAAAAAAAAGTTATAAGTTGTTGTTTGTCTGAGGTTGTATTTACCTAATACTAAGACTCGCTATTATCAGATGATTTTTATTCAGTTCTAATATTTGACCATGACTGAATGTCATCCAAGAGATCCAATAAGCAACACATAGAATAGTATAATTAGATGTAGTAAAAGTTAAGGTGTTGTTTGACTAACATCAACTCCTGCAGTAGATAACATGCAAAAACATTGTACTTTAAAAGTTGCCATTAGCCTTTCAGCTGCACAGATAATGTGTTGCTAGCTATTATTACCTACTAATAAAAAAAATCAGTAAAACATTATTTAACTTTTTTAAACAGCTAAAGTATCAGCAGTTAAATCATGAGTCCTGAGTTCTGCGATAACTGAACATACGTCCATCTTAGGTGTGCTTGGGGACAAATAAATAGCAAATTACATTTTTTGTTAATTAACCAGCACCAAATATCCTATTTTGGGGGATCTTCCTTTTATGAACCCTGACCGTGTATTTGAGATTATAGCTACAGTAGCTAGCTAGCTACAGGTAGCTAGATTTTAAGCGTGTTAGCATTAATGTAGGTTAAAAAAGTTTGTCAAGCTGTGTTCTAGGATGCCAGTTTCCCAATGTGTTTGTAAATGTAATAATTCTATGCTTAATTGTGTGTCAAATTATTATTTTTGAAACAAACTATTTTGTTGTGTTCTTTATGGAATAAAAAAATAGATGTGAAAATTCATTAGAGATTTGCTTCTCTATCAGTACAGTACTGTATTCCCCTACATGATTAAAGTTTAATACTCTTTTTCTCTTGCCTTTTTACACCCTCTTGCCAACTGAATTATGCTGAGTCCCCTCTCCTTTCTGTAGCTCTAAATATAAAGTGTTCCCATTTTCTTTGGTGTGATATACAGTAAGGACAATATTCTATTTATTTCTTCAGTTATACATTAGCAAAAATTATTAGCATTCAACAGATTTGAATTGAATTTCCAATACATTTTATTTTGCATTAGTTTTCAGAAGCATCAAGAGTGATTATGGAGTGATCTGTCAGAGGTTCTGCTGAAGTGATCAGTTATCAACTAAAATTAAATGCAAGTTACTTTGAGCTGTCAGGGCTGAACCATGAAAATGTTTGACTAAATGTTTGGTTTATCCGAGGTGGAGGAAATACTAAAATACTTTACTTAAGTAAGATTTCAAATAAACGGCCAAAGATTTACCATGAAAATTAAAGTAAAAGTTAGAATACTCCACTGACCTTTCTGCTTAAGTAAATGTAAGAAAGTACTTCTTGTAAAATAGATAGATAGATAGATAGATAGATAGATAGATAGATAGATAGATAGATAGATAGATAGATAGATGCTGCTGACATCACTAGCAAACCATCATATCAATTATTTTAAACTTTACTCTGCTTGCTGCATCCAATTACACATCAGTCCTAGGAATCAAACTTGCAGACTGAAGAACAATTAAATCAATCAATGCCAAAGATTATTACTTTTTTTTGTTTACAGTCCTACATCGCTTAACATCCATAATACATTCTGTGAAACAGAACATTATGTGACTTGTATGCTGTATAAAATGAACAGGGAGGCAACTCCAGACATTACATTGTTTAATTTTTAGGTCATCAGCAGCCGTATAAGCATTTCATTTCATAATATACAGTACTGTGTATGACTGTGTATGTGACAAATAAAATTTGAATTAGTATTCAATAAAAACAACATTCACAATGTCTGATATTTAAAATCCAAAGACAAACAGAGTAGTCTAATTGGCTTTGCAAATCATAGTGTGTGTAGTGTGTGTGTGTGTGTGTGTGTGTGTGTGTGTGCCCTACGATGGACTGGCACCACATATTAAGCCCAGAGTCTTCTGGGATAGGCTCCAGGCCTCCCACAACCCTGTACAGGATAAGTGTTGAATGAGTGAGAGTGAGTGAGAATGTGCATATAAAATGTAATTTGGCTAGATTATAAGTTTAGTACAGATAGTATTTTTCCTTATTTATTTATTTTTTTTGAATGGGTGGGGTTTCAGCACTGCACTGGATGATTTCGTGAGAGAGAATTTCAGTGTTCAGATTCCCTTCCATCCAAATATACAATCAGTGTCTTGTACCTAAAACCACATTTCCTGACTTCTGACTTCCGACTTCTGTCTCATGATTTGCATTTGTTTGCAATACAATAAAAAAAAAAGGATTTGCAATTGTTACCACATGTCTCCACTGTCTTTGCGTAGAATACCAAGATCTTGATTTTAAAAAGTACAAATAAAACTATGGGACTAATTAATATGCCTCAAGTTCATTAAGTCTAATTATAGTGGCTAATAAATGCTGGTTTAGGCATTAGGTGCCAATGAGTCATTACAGATTCATGTAAAACTCTGCACCTTCTAGGGTTTTCCCTTCTGTTTACGCCGAACTGTCAGTTACATGTGTGAATAAACCCCAGAGTCAATATGCTTACCACCTCAGAGAGCAGGAATGACTTTATAATGCAGACCACCACAGATCATTAATGAAGTCTAGATCCCAGAGCATGAGAAAATCCAAACCTTAAACAGATAAGTGGAGTTGATCAGCACTGAAAATAGCATATTTAAAACAGCTTAAAATAATCTGAAAATAAAAATGTGCTTTTTGAACATGTCTATACATGAATATAGTGAAAGATCAGTTTAACAGAATCCATGGTTTACAAATGTTGATGCTCCTGCTGCTGGTGCCTACCATATAATGATGATGCTGCAAATGGCTTTGTGCAATGTTGCTGTGATCATATTAATGGCTTTTCATTGCATAGCTTTACATCTTACTGTTAAGTGCAATGTATTTGTAAAATTATGATGGCCACTTTGAGCAAGACATAAATAATAAAAAGAACAATAACAACAACAATAATAATGATTTATTATTATCCAACAATCCATTATACTGTAGAGGCTCAAGACCTGCAGAGGTATGCAGACCTCTTTTTGTTCTACACAAGAAGTCTCAACATTAAACTTATTCTTTTAATACAGTTATCATTTAAGATGAATGTGAACTTGCTAAGAATGTGCATGCATGATTGATAAACATATCAGAGAATAAGAACTTTTTCTATGTAACAAAATAAGCTGTATTAAATAAACTGTATTAATAACGATATTAAGGTTAGTGTTTGTGTAGTGGTCAGTGTAATTAGGCTGGACCAAGAGGGCCAGGCTTCACTTTAAGGAAAGTCACTTCAGAGGTAGTAAGACTAAGGCTCATGGGTCAGTGAGAAGGTTTCAATTACTGCACTATCCAAACAAAAGCTAGAGGGCCTATACAGACTTTTAATCTCTCTCTCTCTCTCTCTCTCTCTCTCTCTCTCTCTCTTTCACTCACACACACACACACACACACACACACACACACACA
>JAQMYL010000012.1:25823466-25835571 GCA_030014365.1 Clarias pachynema
AACTTTACTTGGTTTTTTTAAGGCAATCGGTTTGCATGCTTTTTTTAAGTAAGGTTTACTAATTGGATTTTACAGTGCAGATGGCAACCTCAACGAGAAACTCCATGCTGCTAGATTGCTTCATACATACTTGTAGAAGTTCCGTCATATGAGGGGACATGAAGGGGATCCACATCTGTTTCATGCAGCCTCTCCACTGGTGTCTCACAAGGCTTGGTACTTGGTCCTCTTCTATTATCCCTTAAGTCATTCACTCAACACTCCCAACACTCAAATCAGTCTCTCATTTCACCCCGCAGACACATCTTATGATCTCCCTGGACAACTCTCAAATCACACCTTACACACTTATAAAGAAAACATGGACATAACATTAAAAAGATTCACCCATTTCTTCCACACAGGCCACCCAGGTGCTTGTTCAGTCACTTATTATTTGAAGACCGAACTACTGCACCTCACTCCTGGCAAATCTGCCTCTTTGTGCCATTCGACCAGAATGTCGATGAACGACATCTTTTCAACCTTCCTAAATTCTCTCACCCCACCCACTATTCTGCAACATCCACTGGCTTCCTGATTCAACAGATTCAGAACACTGTTGCTTGCCTGCAAAGCCAAAAATGGTCCAGCACCCACTTACAAAGCACTTATCACACCTTGCACTGCACCACATTCCCTCTGTTCCCCCAACACTTCTTGACTGGTCCCAACATATTTTTTGTTCTGGCATCCTGGCATGCAAGAATATTTTTATTGGTAGAGACTTAAAAGTCTTTTTGGATCCTGACAAACACTGTAAATGTAAACCCTATGATAAATCTTAGCCTAACCCTAACCCTATTTACAAACCGCATCCACAACATTTTATCTCATCACCCTGTACTCATTCAGCTCCACTGGCTACTTGTCCAATGCCAAATCAATTTCAAATTTCCACTGGACACTTTCACAACCTCACCTACAGCTACAACTCTAACTTACTTAAAGTTTGCTCCCCGGAGAGATCATCCTCTTCTGATCTACTGTCTGTTCCACCTTCTTGTTTCAGTATCATAGTCTCGATCTTTCAGCACTGTTCCTAAACTGTGGAGCTCTTTTTTCTTCATACTGTATCAATTACCTAGAGTCCATTATTTCATTTATATTCCCTTTTAATGTCATTTGTTTAGGTTGGCCTATCTGATTTTAGCATTAACTTTTGCCTTGTAATACATTTTCTTTTTACATACAGAGTATTTCTTCATGTGATATTTGTTATTAATATAGTCAAATGGTTCTCCCTCATCATACAGTGCCCAAAATGCTGATCATGTAAAGTCATGTGGGACAAAGTGGGTTTCCCTTTACTTTCCCGGCCCTGAGCAAGTGGGACATCCCTCACTATTATAGCTCAGCTTGACAGTCTCACAGTTTTCCGATCAATAGAGCTGTTCCTACACAACTAATAGCCAACCTATTTTGTTACTCAGATTATTAGCAGCAGAGTGAGGTTGGAGCCAACCTGTCTCTACTGCCTACTTTCACTATATATGAATCTTCTTATGTTTTCCAGGTTCTACATGTTTAACATCTCCTCTCCCACTTCTGGTTGTGTGTTGGACATATTCAAGCATCCTTTGAGTCAGTACGAGCTATTGACCATTGGGAAATTTTGAAGAATACAGTTACAATTGAAAGCATTACTGCAATGCTCCTTCCTGGTAAGATGTAGACATGAGTTTACACATGCACAAGAAATATGTTAAATATATTACCATTATTATATGTTAATTATATGTTAAGGTCTATGTTAAAACACATAGACCTTGCTAAGAACACCAGGCATGTAATTAGTTCGCTTGTGTATAGTGCTAGTATCCAACTATACACTAAACATAATTTCTAGTAAGTATATATTGATGCTTATAGAGCAATTTTGTAGGACAAAGTAATTGTTTTACAGCCATTATATCAAGTATTATCAACATTCTAAATTAAAGATAACTGTAGCTCTTTAAAACTAAATTATCCACTAATTGTAAATAAAACACTTCTCCAGATGATAGCAAAGAAAAACCCTTAGATAGCATTTGTGTTTTATACATATGTTTTAAGTATATCAGCAGCTTCAGTCTTGAAATGGTCTCCTCTCCTATCCTCACTCCTGCAGTGGGTCTAATTCAATATTGACCAGTAACGTAGCTCTTCTGGCTCCACTACTTTAATTTAATCCTATGTAACAAAGTTAGTAGCTGGAGATTGGTACCAAATATACTGTGAGTGTCTGTGTCTAGGAAAAGATAAATGGTAAATATAATGCATGATCAATTGAGTACAGCTTTTCTTATGCACTCTTTTACAGCATAAAAAATGAAGAAAAAAAAAAAAACACTGAACACTAATAATTCTTAAATCAGTTTTTTAAACTGCAAAACAACCCCAAATCTCTCCTTTTCTCATAAACACACACAAAAACACACATATGCACTACATGAATCATCTTTTCAGAAGTTTCTTTAGCAAGATCTTTCAGACAAGCAGAAAAATAAACAGTAACTTCATAACAAGGTCCAATTAGTCATGCATAAAGATGCTGCCATTAAAAGTTAGATGCATTACTTACTGAGTAATAAGAGTATCCAAGTGTAGCACTGCTTATACTCTACAGACTAATCAATTAGTATCTAGACATGCTCATATGTAGTTCTTTAGACTGCAAAACCATATCAATGTGTAACTGTGTTTTTTCCATCAGAATGCCAGTTGTTCTTTAACGAATTCTAGTCCAGCATTTTGTGAGACTTGTAGTACCTTTAATTTCTTCTTCCTCTTGAGACTGAAGCAAAGCTCACGTTTTTAGACATGCTCAGTCTCTGGTTCAGCTCCATTGAACCTTGTTTTGTTGCTATGACTACAGGCTACATTCCAGGTTTCTGTTCTGAAGGGAAGGAAATAAGAGGCTTGGCCTCACACACCTCTCAAACCACACACACTCAAAACGACAAGGCATGAACCATAAGAAGCTCCCACTCCATATGGCTCTTCACATGCAGAACAGCTGCCTGAAACCAAGAGTCCAGATTCTTTGTTTCACATACTCAGCACGGTGCATTTAATTTTCATCGAGGGGCTTTGAGAAAGGGTCATCGGCATCAAGGTCTCTGACTAAAGAATAGGAGCAGAAGGAGTGACATTACTATGCTAGACATACTGCACAGGACTTCTGTGGAAAGAGGAGATTTAATGGAATTTCCTGTTTATATTTATCATTGATCATTAAAGATTTTATTACGTCCCAAATGTGATTCTGGAGAACCCCTGTTCTGTAGTGTTTTTCCTGCTGTAATGCTTCAACTCAATTCAGAGTAGCTGGATTTATTAGATGATTAGTCGAATAAGGTAGATTAGCCAACTAAAATGTACAGGATGGTGGGTTCTTCAGAACTGTGGTTGAGAGCCTGTAGGGTTCTTTTTTGTGTTGGAAATAGTGATTGTTGGCATTCTGAATTTTTGCACATTTTTCTTTATAGTGAGTCATAAATTATAAAGTCATATTTATGACTTTATAATGAGTCATAAATATAATCAGATGAATGCTGTTGGCTAAAAAAAAACAAAATGACCATTCAACTGTCTCACAATCTTTAATTTTTTTTTTTATCACTGATTCACCATCAGACCACAACAGTTAACCATTTGAAATCTGTGTTCATTTAGTTTAGACAGCTATATATATATCATTCAGATTCTTTTATTGTAAATAAAATTGTAAGATATTACCCTAACATTAAGCTAATGTAAAGATCAAGTGTTCACAGCCTGCTGTGGACTTTCTGTTTTCTACTAAATTGATTTTGACCAAAACATGTTATTGGTGCTAAAATGTCTCACCTATGTGTAGTGTCTGTAACTTTTTTGAATTCAGATCTTTGAATTATCTTGTCATTCAGATGAAACTTGGCCAATTTAGATTTTACATGAAAAGACATAAACCTGAAAAGGTGTATTACTCTAAAATACAAAAGTGCAACATGAATTTGACATGGTTACTGACACTACCGATTTGTTTTGGGGAAAACAGGTCATATGCTTCTACAGGCTTACACCAATTTTAGTATCAATATTCATAAAAATATGAATAATTTGAAGCTGAAGTTAGCAACTTTAAATGTTTATGGAAGCAAGATTAGTCACTTCAATGTTGCCAAAATAACTTCTTTGATACACACATTTTCTGTATTACATGTATAACTTTGGCCATTCATGTTATGAGCATTATTGGTAGATTTGAAGCACCTGAATTTTGACTATACAGTTTCAAATGGCACTAATCTATCATCCATCAACTATTATCTTTGTCTATTATCTATTATTATTATATCAATAAACTGTCAAAATAATTGAAATAGATTTAATGAATGCCTTTATAATCTTTCCTTACAGTGTTTTAAAATATATACAGTATTTAGTCAAATCTCTGAATCTGCTCTTCTTCAAAATCAGCTCAAATGAACCCAATATATTGTTTGGAATATAATCCTTCCAATATGTGGAGATCATTTAAAAACTTGGTGAAGTTTTATTGTAAAAAAAAAAAAAAAAAAAATCAACAGTAAAAACCTTAGCTATGTTTAATAGTGAAAGTAAGAGCATTTCTTTATGTACATAGTGTGATGAGAACTCAAAGGATTGAGACTAAACAGCTGTGTGTATAAGGAAAACAATTATTAGTAAGGCTAATCAGCTAATAAAAAAGGCCTAAAAATTGTACTATCTTTCATTTCATCTTCTTCTTAATACTGAAGCAAAAAGCTCATGTTTTTACCCCTGCTTATGCATGCAATTAACCAACCAAGATGGTTTAAGATTATGCGACTTTCTTTTTTGGCCAGGCAGTGTACATATGTTTTATAACATGGTAATAATAATAATAAAAAAACAATTTGTAGATATATAATTTATTTGCATTTTATCAATACAAAAAAACAATGCTTCATAACATACGCCTCAGAGTCTTTTAACTGAGGAGAGGCTAATAGCAGGCTGGTTGGTTAACTGCATGCATGAGCAGGAGAAAAAATGCTCCAAGCAAAGTGGCTGGTGACTGCCTATGAACAAAATAAGTCATTTAAGAATATTCTAGATAATTGATCAGGCTGCAAATATCTTTTACTACTACTGTCACTGAAAAAGACAATATAGGTGATTGTAAAAGTTAATTGTTATTCAATAAAAAAAACATAGAATATGTATACATAGAATAAATTCCTACATGTAAAGTGAAAAAGTTTAAGCCTGTTTTTGTTTTAATCGTGAGCATGATGATCGTAAAAATTGAAGGGAAAAAAAAAACAGTATTTCAAAATATTGAGTAATAAAGTTTGAGTAAATTATTATTCATACAGTATAAATCCCATGTATCTTTCGGTCTAGTTCAGTACACACATGGGGCTAACTTGACAGTTATCCAGAAGATCACCATAATGTATTGTAATGTATTGAAGCATATTTATGGAAAGTTGAATGAAAGGGAAAATAGTTATAGGAAAACGTGCACAATCGCCAGGGATGACCACAACCTTAAGAAGATTGTCAAGCAAACCAGTTCATAAGAATTGGGCTTCACAAGCAGTGGAGTGAGGCTGAATAATGAGACACCATGCACGCATGTCCTTAGGGAATGGGCTACAATTTTTGCATTTCTAGAATCTTACCTGGGCTAAGGAGAAAAAGAACTGGACAGATGCTTAGTGGTCCAAAGTCCAGAGATTGGAAGAAGAGTGAAGAGGCACAAGAGAATCTTGAGATTTTGCTTAAAGTTGCTTAAAGTCCAATCTGAATTTTCCACAGTTGGTGATGATTTGTGGTGCCATGTTATCTGCTGGTTTTGGTCCACATTTTTTATCAAGTTGAAAGTCAACACAGCTGTAAATCAAGAGATTTTAAAGCACTTCATGCATCCATCTGCTGACAAGCTTTATGGAGATATTGATTTCCTTTTCCAGCAGGACTGCTCACAGTGCCAAAACTACCACAAACTGGTTTACCTGAATACCATAAAGAACCTATGGGGTATTGTCAAGAGGAATATGAGAAACCCTTTCATTTGCATCCAGCTATGCGAATGAACTGACGGCTGATACTTAAGGGTCAAAGAAGACAACTCACAGCTTTAAAGGTTTCTACTGCGTTCCTGCCAAGTTCTTATTGCATTCACCCAATTATTTTGGGCTGGCTCAGTTTTACAGGGCATATTATTTTGAGATACTGGATTTTTGATGTTCATGAGTTGTAAGCCATATTCATTGAAATGAATATGAAAACAACAAAAAGGTTTAAATATTGTAATGAATCTAGAATAAATGAGAGTTAAAAAATTTTTAAATTAAATTATGAAAGAATTTTCCTGATATTAATTTCTTTTAGATACACTATGTTTTATCATAATGTTTTTTTTGTAAAATTTATCTTTGACTTTCTTCCAGCTACTATTAACAATATTTGCTTCATGATTTGGAATAGTTTACATGTGTCCCTTTAATAAAAAGGTAATCTGCACTTGCATCTGTCTTTGACTCTGCTACCTGACATATTTACTGTATTAGCTTAATGTTACCTAGGTTTATTCGCAGAAAAAGAATAAACACAGGAATCCATCTACTAAACTGACAACCTAATGTACAACCAGTATAGTATAGTCCAGGGGTTCTCAGAAAATTTTGTTGCCAGACACCCCTATAGCTGTAAAAAGTTGCCATGGACCCAATATAGACTTATTTTTCACGAACTATTCCATTATTAAACTCATTATTCAAATATGTACTTATTGGTTTGCATTATTTATTTTTGACTATGTTTGACTTCTTTAAGTCAGTTAAGGGTTGAATTAAACTTAATTAATTGGGCTAATAACTATGAAAATTTTTATAATATCAGAAATTTGATAATGGTAGATAATAGTAGATCATTTCCAGCATTTTATGCTGGAGATACATTTTATTCTCCAGTCACAATGCACATTTCCTTTTACATTACTGTGAATCACACTAAGTGAAACATGCATACCTTTGTAGTCTGTTTATTCATGCATTTTAAAATAAAAATTCATTATCACTATACAAACTGAGAGGCTAGGGGAAAACAGAAGACAGATGAAACACAATTTGAATAATTTAGAAATAAAGAAGATTAAGGAAACCCAAGGAACACTTCATATAATTGTAGCAGAAACAAAACCATTGTGGCATAAATACGCAGATTGGAATGACAATAGAACAGGACATGGGTGAAACAAATTACATGCAGGTACAAAAAAAGGAGATGACATGCTAATGCTTTTGGGTCAAGTTGCAGAGCAGCTGGTATTTATGTAAAAAGAGATGATGAGACCGGTCCCATTAATCTCCAAACTGTTAACAATGGGCACTGCTTGTGGGTTAAAACTGAAGGCTTTAAATAATCATCCAATAAAAAAAAAAAACACATTTAGTTATTAGTCCATAGTTTTCTGTACTGCATTTATGACTAATTTCTGGCAGAGCTATTGCAGTATAAATCCATTATACCAGTGTGCTACACAGTACACAGGTACTTTAAGAATAATAAAACTTTTAGAATTACAAAATGCCAACCCAAAGTGAGGTTTGTTTTATGAGCTTTAGTATGATCATCTATGAATATACTGTAGCATCCATGAATGTTGATTATTACTGATTATACAGTTTATACACTTGTATTTTATAGATGCACATGTAAACAGATTGCTTAGATTTTACTAAATTAAAACCAGAAGGGAATAGGTAGCTGGTGTAGAACCACCATTTGCTAACTTCTGAATAATAACTTTTGCTATTGGAGTAATATTGCTGATCAAAGATGAGTTTTTGTTTTGAGGACAACTACATGTGCATTACCCCTTTGAGATGTTTTATACAAAAAAAGAAAATAACCAAACAAATTAACTTTTTTTTTTCAGTCTCGAATTTATTCACATTGTTACATCTATCACAACATTATTTATAGAGTGGATGTAGAGTCTTATGGTGAACTGGTATGTTTGTGTGGTGTCTTCCTCCACTCCCACTGGTTTGTTGAGGGTAGAGTGACTGGTTGATTTAATTCCCAAGGAACTCTCATGTCTGTGCTTCATTCTGGGTCTCCCTTTTATTTATGCTGTCATAGTTAGTCTGCCGGAGTCTCTGCTTGCACGGTACACAAAATATACATTGACCTTGTCTTTTATGAGACTGTGAGTCTCTCCCTCTCTCTCGGTCTGTTGATCTACACATGGCACTTCTGAGTTGCCAGTGATCCTGACCCCTTCTGCCCTCAGGACCTGTCTGACAAATCCTGGAGCCTTGCTTTTGGTTGAGTTCTTGTTGCATGGAGGTCTCAGGCTCTCTGCTGAGGATGGCCCTGTGTGGTCTGCTCAGGATGTGTGTGGTGATTGGTGATAATGATGACCTTGGACTCAGCTAATGTACAGTAGGAAATTTTTCTCTGATGGCTTGTGACTACAGTCCGTGAATACAAAACTGAAATTCAAACAGTTTTGTACCTGAGCCTCCACAACAAAAGTGGACTTTAATCTACTGTAACTGAAACACTATACAAATTATATTTAACCTTTAGCCTCATTAATCTGCAAATCAATCCCTGCTAAAAAAAACTTCTGATATAACCCAAATGAGAATGGGTTCCTTGTATATACAGTACATGTATAATATTATTCATACAGTAAGTCCCAGACTTACAAACATTCAAGTCACAAACAGACCATGGCCAATTTTGCGAACAAATTGCGGAAGTAGCTTGCGTCTACTGTACAAAAAATAGGCACTGCATCATATCAAGTCAGTATTCAGTGCACCAGATAACAATATTTACATTTATTTACAATATTTACATTTATATACAAAAGTGTAAGTGAATGTATAAAATGTTCAAAGTTTGGTATATAGTATGTGTGTGCATGTGGGGGTGCAGGAGAAATGAGTCAGCCTTACACATTTCAGTGAATCAGGCCGGGAGCAGCTTGACAGAAAATGGCTGTTCTGTAAAGCTGTCTCGATGGTGAATAATCCTAATTTCCCAAAATCCTCTTTGAGAAAGCGTTCACAGAGAAACAGCATTAAGGCAAAATGGCACAATAAACACCATGTAGCGTTAGCCTTCCCCCAATGTCTTCCCAGGTTCCCTTTAAACAAGGTCAGCTGACCCTGCTGCATCACCGGGATTTAAAGGCACAGTCTCACGAGAGTATAACGCAGAACCAAACCTGTGTTTTTTTTGTTTGTTTTTTTATGCTTTACATTGTAAATTTGTGTCAAAGGTGTATAAGACTCACATTGTCGAATCCGACTTACGAATGTGTTTCCAGAACGAAACTCAGCACAGTTACACACTTCAGGAAAATCAAAACTAAATTAATTGTTTTATGTATCTGATAATATTACTGTATATTCTGTAAAGCTGCTTTGTGACAATGACCATTGTTAAAAGTGTTATATGAATAAAACTTCATTTAATTGAAATGAATTGAGAAATGACTAGTGGCATATTGTTCATGAGCAGGATCCAATAAACAAAAAAGGCTATTTTTGAAGATTTACATGAGGATCCTTGATGTAATAAGAAAGAGGGAACAATCCACCTCATTTTGACACTAGGATTTCCCTGCTACCCCTAAAAATAACTGTGTCAGCATGGTTTTATAGCAAAAAAACTGAAGTAACCAGCTTGCATACTGTTTTTTAAAGAGCTTTAAAACAATGTTTGAGATTCTCAATTCTGCTGTAGGATCAGGAAAATAAGGTATATCAACCAATTTTTGGCAAAAAGGAAAATTTAACTGGCCATAATTCAAAACTAATCTGGATGACATACTGTAATACTGACTTGATATGATGGGTCACATTCACGGTTGATGATTGTAGATGTTTAGCAGACAACAATCACAAACATCATACAGTACATGCTCTATACTAGGCAGTCCATAGACAATCAGCTCGTCTCATCCTATCACCAAGGGCAGCTAGTATGAATGAGCCATCAGGGCCGACCAGAACATCTTATTCGTAGATAAATGCTTTATATTTTTAAAAAAATGTTTACATTTTAAATACTTTTTGATACTTTGGGGAAAATGTGTACAACAGCAACCCTGGAAATTGTAAGAAAAAAAATCATATATAAAGAATGCTATAAAGTGTGGGCTAGCTGTAACAAGATATAAATTCATGCAGCCAGTCAGTGGCAGACAAATCAGCTAAAAGACACGCCCCCTTAATTTAATCTGAATTCAATATTCTAGCCTAGTTTGTTAATGTGTCTAGTAGACTACATAATTCAGACAAGCCAACTCATCTTTGTAGTAAACCTCAATGGTTGAGATTTACTACATACAGTACTAAAGCTCTGTATAGATACTATAGGTATGCTAGATTTGCAGAGTTGTGGCTGAGTTTGTTAAAACAATGTTGTGCCATTAAACTTGGCCACATTTCTTAGCTCCGGTGTGGTCATTGTCCACTTTACAGATGGAGACCACAGTTCTGTGGGCAAAGACAGAAAAAAATTGGCCACTACAGTACTTCAATTCTTTTATCCAACAACAGGTTAAAGACCACAATATTGTGCAAATCCTGGTAAAATAATTTGCTTTGCTGTTTTATTATTTTTGCTTTGCTGTTTTATTATTTTAGGCTCTCTGTACATCTTTGCTATTAAGAGCATTCAGGTGAAAACAATTATATCTGATAAATCACATTTAAGGAAATAATGGTCAATCATTGCAGGATGATTGACACATTTTTACAACCTTATGAGAGATTCAATGTAATGAACATAACCCTGTACAACTCTCCTCTTAATACAAATGCTTTCATTCAAGCAAGGTAATGGAGGTATTTAATCATCGCTTAATCATTACTCATTGAATTGGCTCCCACTGGGTACCTGGTGAAGGGAAGCACTGGCTCGATTCAATCAGCATTCCTTTCATGGTTAAATCAGTGTAGTTGATCTTCACTTTATATCGCATGCACTCTCACACATGTACATAAATATTCAGTTAAGAACCCAGAAGCATAATGAGTAAGCCCACAACCACAAGTGGAAAAGAACACTAGGCTATGTATCAGAATGACAGGACCGCCCCCTCATTTCCAAAGAAATCCCTGTCTCTGACTCTCTCTCTCCTTCCCCAACCATGCATTGCATCTTTGCAAATGCCTGCACAAGCCTCTCAATCCTTACATGTCTCAGATCAGAGTAAACCAATGAAACACATACTTTATGTTGCAGTATTTTGTAATGAATCATGTATTAGGAAATAAATCATATAAGACCTGCTGGACAACTAAAGGTTATATGACTAATAATTGCCTTTTTCAGTCAGATACTTGCCATGGTGGAATCTTAGAGTGCCATACAATGTATGTAGCTGCAAGCAGTGACTGGCTGGCCCAAGCACCACTGTTTGTTTCATAAACTTGTACTGGTATGTGGATATAATGCCACATTACTGAACAGACATGGAACCTTTGAACCACATTACATCGCATACAGTCAGGTCCATAAAATTTGGAACAATATGTTTCCAAAATTTGAACGATAAGTTTTTTTTTGGCAATTGGCCTCACACAAACAGTTTTCAAGGGATAAAAGTGTCGAATTAACCATACAGCCATTTTCACACACACACACACACACACACACACACACACTTTGGGGGGTGGTCTAACAAGTAGTTGCATGGTCAGGTGTAGCCTGTTCCACCATCACTCTATGACTAACCAACAGAAAACAAACAAACAAACAAACAAACTAATAAATAGACAAAAAAGGGCAAGAAACAGGCTAAACTAATCAGAGAGATAGCAAAACCAATAGGAGTGGTCAATACAACAGTTTGGAACATTCTTAAAAAGAAGAAAAACTTAGCAATAGAAAAAAGTCTGTAAGACAACTAAAGTGGATGATTGCAGAATCCTGTCCATGGTGAAGAAGAACCCTTCTACTGTATATTCAATAGAAGACTTTATGAATTTGTCACATACACAGTCATACACAGTACGAAATGCAGTGAAATGCTTATACGACCGCCAGTGACCTTAAAAAAAT
>JAQMYL010000012.1:25896733-25922370 GCA_030014365.1 Clarias pachynema
CATAATGTACAGGTTGCTATTTTCTATAGACAGGAATTTACAAGTAGACATGTACAGATAGATATGAACATAATGTAGACATGTACAGATAGATATGAACATAATGTGCAGGTTGCTATTTTCTATAGACAGGAATTTACAAGTAGATAGTAGTAATCATATTCTACTTCAAGCCTGTTTCTTAAAGGAAATACACACAACATCACTCCCAACATCACTCCCACTCAACAGTACAGTATATACTGTAACTAATGGAAAGAAAATTCATGCACACAAGTCTCTATTAGTAAGGGTTTAACTCATACGAGTGACGGAAAAGCCACCTTGAAGAGCAAAATACATGATTAATGGATGGCAACTGACATATTATAGCTCTAATTGTGCTTTAGCACAGAAAGGCTAATGTAGCACAAACTGCTGCAAAATGTTAATGCTGATAGAAAGGTATCAGAACAAAAGGTATTGAGCAACCGTGGGATGTTCTGGACAAACTTGTGATCCATGGAGGCCCTTTCTTGCAACGTAAACCTCTAAAAAGGTTCTGCTGCTAATGTCCTGTTGCCAGATACCACAAAACTCCAGAGGTCTTAACAGTGGGGTTAATGTTTTGAGTTTTAATGTTATAGCTGATCATTGCATTCCATCAATAATTTTGACATGACAAACACACCAGACAAAAATGTAATCTTGGTTTCAGACAGTCATTTTTGCTCATTTTATTTTCGAAGGGTGCCTGTAAATTGAGAAGAAGCAGCTGTGCCAGGGGTGTAAATGGGTATTAAGTTGGCCTGGCTTGGGTGCACTCATCCCAACCTAACCATTTTCTTTGACCTTTTAGCATACCTCATAATAAAGAGACAGAGTGAGGGATGTAGGTTACATTCACACATGTAGGCAATAAAGCTTAATAAAAAACAATTGTACACACAGACACACAGACACACACGCACACACACACACACACACACACACAAAATAATACCAAAGAAGAACGTTTATTCTGGTAAGTGTTTTACCGTTTAATATTTTGTTTCATGTTTCACAAGAAAAACTGAAATAAAAATGCATCAGTGTATACACACCTTTAGAAAATGAGGACCCACGTCCAGAGTGCTGTAACATGACAGTCGACAGATTAAATCCTGCCGCTGTCAGCAAGATGGGAGATGATCTACGGCTACAATCCTATTAGAGCAGGATGCTGCACTGCTCCAATTGTTCTAATGGAAGACATTACATTGCAAGACAACCCATGCACTGTATTATGCCTGTGCCAATCATTTGCACTTGCTCAGTAACCACAAATGATGGTTATTGATGCACTCTTACCTAACACTCATTTCACCTTCAAATGACTGACACAGTAAAAAAAAATGTAAGATTGAATTGTTTGCCAAAATGGTGGTTGGGAAACAAACAAACAAACAAACAAACAAACAAACAAAAAACTAGCAATTTGCAAACCAGTTTCTGATTCATAGCTGGAGAATTTAGTGCATCCTGAATAATATAAAACTGCCTCAGCAAAATCAATACTGTTTACTTATTTAAAATTTATCTCCTCTGATGCAGAGAGTTGAAAAAAAATATTATTCATAACTGCTCACTCTAAAAAGGGGAAAGGCAATAAATTCTAACATTTGCCTATGAAAGATTGGATGGTAAGATGTTAAGAAAAAGAGAGAGACAGACACAATACTGACTAGAACAAAAACACAGCTATAGCAGTTGCTGATGAGGAGGTACAGTATGTGTATATCCCACCTGTCTAAGATGAGGCATGCAGAATGTACCAGGGAGCTACAGTTTACCTGTAGCACATACTGTATGATTGTGACACCTTGGTATCCTGATACCAAAGACATAAAAAGCTATATTTTTGTGCTTTCTCAACTTAAGCAGCATCAAACTAAACGGGTGCTTCATAATGTTTTATTTTTTTACTTAGCATGTTGTGTTCCTATTTAAGCAAATATGTTTAATTTATTTGTTGTTTCTTTTTATATTAGTGATTATCATTATCTTTAGAATTTTTCAGCAACAGGAAATGTAAATTATTCGACTGCAATATGAGACAAATTGAATCAAGCATACCAAAAGAAGCAAGTATACCAATATTTCAGAGAGTATTTTGTGCACCGTTTCTTTGAGCCACAAAGGTGTTAAAAGCACAAATGCCAAAACAATGTGTCAATATCAGAGTGAATTTTGTGTGATGATGAAAAATGTTATAAATCCACCTCCCACAGTTTTATCACAATGGATAAATCAACATGTAATTGTGTTTGTGTTTTTAATATTATGATTACTTGGTTTTGATTAAAATGCACATATGCATACTGAGAGAACATACTGTTTAGTACATACTGGCAGCAAACTAGACCAAACTTGGTGCTCACAGGATCGTCAAAAAAAAAAAAAAAACATTTAGTTAAAAATGGTTCATACAATATGCCTTCTCCTCTACCAGTTTATGTTTCTCTTCTGTAGTTTTAAGAAAGCAGCTCATTTTAGTAACCCATAAATGCTATGGTAACTTCAATGACAGTAACTAACTAAACATCCTTTCCCTTGGCTTCAACATTCTACTCAAGTCTGCATTTACTTTAATCAGCTGGCAATATTGCTTCACTGATCACATGACAGAAAAAAGTGATGTGTTTGCCTTTTGTGATTGTGTCACATACATCTAATGCGTAGTTCCCAAATAATATGTGGCCATTTTCACATGAAAATTTTTGCTGTAAACAACCTTGTGTGTCTCTAAAATTATTGAGCCAGTATGAGTAGTCTGAAAAAATTGCATTTATTGCATTTTGCATGAAAACCCTTCATGTGTTTCATGTGTTTTGCAATTTTAAGATCAAATTTAACCAAAAGGTTTGCAAATCCTGGTTTTGGTTTGTAGCGAAAGGAAGGAACCTGGAGAACCTTTTTTTTTTTTTTTGCAGTGATTCAACTTTTTCTAAGAGCAAGCATGTTTGAGTGTGATGAATCCCCTCAACAGACAAGCATTCTCCATCTTAAGCTATGAAACCTCTCAGACGGGCTGAGTAAACTGTCCCTCTTACTATCTCTTGAACTTTGAAACTTTTTTTTACCTGTCTAATACAACTGACTAGTTGTAAAGTGACTAGAAACATCAAAAGAAAACCAAATTGTGATTTTGATCATAATTTTATCTGAACTTTAGATATATACTAGTTATTTCTATACTAGTTAAGTAGCTATTAGTTACCTCGGAGTATAGTTACAATGGCATTGTATTTCCTTATTTCACTGACTGATAAATGGACAATCATAAGCAACAGCACACTGCATTCAACACTGACTATAAACAGTTTTTCTCACCTAGCCAGAATTAGCTGGGGTTAATAATGCATGTCTTGTGCTGAGTTTTATGCTGAAGATAAGGTTGTGTGTATGTTCTATATTCTGAGAAAAACCTGCTCTTTTAATTTGTACAGGAACAACTGCACCATTGATCTGTCAGTGTCCAGCTCAGTCGGTCTCTGAAGCTCATGTGTGTTCTTCTCTGGAACTGCCTAATGCTATTGATCCCTATTCTATTTCCTTGGACTGGGCTCAACTCTTTCATTTGCATTCTTCACTTTCACATCCTTTTCCATCTCCGGGCTACCAGGAAGTGGGCAAGGCCAGAGGATTGAATTGTTTCACCCTGAATGTGGCTGGGGAGACAAGAGGCCTTAATTAGCCCTATGAACTGTCCTGGAAAAGGCTATTGTTATATGCTGCAGAGTCGTTACCGAAGACCTGAAGGAATGAGCAAGAAAAGGCAGAATGAGAGCATAAGAATGAGGCCGCAGCAGATCATCCTCCTCTCTCGTCGGCTTTAAAGGCCTCTTTTCATACAGCTAAGAGGCTTAGGAGGAAATTCTGACCCTCACACTATCAACAGTTACAGTTATAAGCTGGAGGAAAATGACAACAATGCAACTGCAATTTACTAGGTGTTAAACACAGGGGAATTAGAACTAATTAAAGATAAAATTACTTGTCTAAGCTGCCTCATGTCCTCCTGAGCTCCCTTTCTTCCAGTTGTTCTCCACCTTCATTATTCAGTGAGCTGAGTTCAAAGAGGGATGGGTATAGGTTGCAGTTTCGAGTTGCTGTGTGATCCAACCCAGCTCTGTTTTTATGAGTTATTTTTTAAAGGTGTTTGACATGTAAGGCTACCCAGGATAGATGTGGTCCAGTTAGTCTTTGTACAATTATGTTGAATTCACAGACTCAGGTTTAGTCCTGAGCTCATGGTTACTGTCTGTGCTCCCCCTACATCCCAAAAACGTTAACCAGTAGTTTGTCTTCACTGACTTGCCTCAAAACAAGAACATGCATTGCGCCCAAGAATGGATTGGTGACCCATCTAGAGTGTACTACAGTAGGGTTAACTTGGTTACTCTGAAGATTATTTCTGTACTCATTGCATGAATTGTGAATTAGACAATCAGTTAAAATGCAGCAGTGGTAAAATCTTATCTTGTCTGTGCCCACTTCTGACAAGCTTTGTTATTAAGCAAAAACTATGAAATAGAGCATAACAATTTATTTGAAATTAGCATATACGGCCAGGAGACATTTCGTTATGAGTAGTCACCTGTTCAACTTTTTCCTTTGACACAATGTTTAACAATTAGCAGACACCACAAATTTTTCCTCTTGGAGAAATCGGTAGTGTAGTATGTTGTACTGTACATCCTCTTCTTCTCTGTCTACTTCTCGTCTGATTACATAAATCAACAGGATATCTCTCAAGACTAAAACAACCAGTGTACTGTAGAGAGATGCAGTCTGAAGTTAGTTTAGGTTTTGATATTCCTTTAAACAAATCTTAATCAAAGATATATGTTGGAAAAGGCATAATATACATTTAATACATATAATAAACATGTTTACTCTCTCTAATCAACCTACGTACTGTCACCACAGTAACTGACCACTGTAGACAAAGATGAACACTGTTTCATTTTCTCCTATCATTGCTCTAACATTCTCATCTATACACCCCCTCACTTTGATACATGTATTAAAATAACACACTGCCCAGAAAACATTAAAGTTAACACATGCTAACTGAAACTCCAAAGTAAGAGAGAAAAACAAAATGTAAAGCAGATGAATATGGCTGCAAATAAATATAAATTTTTACTTGGCCCCAAAACCCAGCATGTACAGCAGACATTTCCTGATTATGCCATTTCACTTCTAACGTGTAATTACGCAGAACAATCTTCCTCTCTAAAAGAGAAAGAACACTCTAATTTTTCTTACAGTAGAACTCTCATTTGCAATATGTATATTCCAACACTTGCATGTCTAATTTACTGAGATTAGATGATTAGGCACTGATATTGAACAAAATACAGTTCGCAGGAGAATTATTGTGAATCAGTTAATAGAACTTGATCAGTGAATAAGGCCTGCCCTAGTAAAAAAAAAAAAAAATACAATTAAGTGTATTACAAATATATTAAAATCCTCTATAGTCCTCTGCAAATATACTAACAAAAAATTGTACATTATAGGAAAATATATTTAAAATTAAATTTTTTCAAATATTTTCAAAGCACACTTATTTAAACTTAAATTTATTTTTGGCATATTTAAAAAGTGCTCAAAATAATCATTGTAACAATGTACAGAAAGCATAAATAGAAGTGCAAATTTTAATATACTGTAGTCTCAGTATACAGTAAGTCCCCGACTTAGGAACATTGGAGGTACGAATTTCCGCAGATACGAATGTCATATTGTTCGTAGATGCGAACAAATCGCGGGAGTACCTCATGTCTCATCATCATCATCTATACCGCTTTAGACTGTAGTAGCTCATGTGTGTTGTATAAAAAATAGTCACTGCAGTGCACCAGATACCAATATTTTCAATTGTATACAATCAGGGCTTGATTTGTGGGGGGATGTGGGTGGATGCCCTCTGTAAACTTAGCATCCCCCTTACCATCCCTTTTGGATTAATAATGCTGTGTGTTATGTAATATTTGTCATGAAAATGAAATTTTAAAACTTTCTACGTATGATCATCTACGAACTGTAAATAACAGCGATTAGCCAATCAGAATTTAATATTGTAACACGCTGCTCACAAGCTCACACAAGTTTGCGTCATTTTTTGCGCTGTTCACATTTTCGCAATAGCCAAGGGAACAGTTCAAGCACAGCTTTTGACATATTTTAAAAAGAAGAGAACTGAAGGTATGATACATGCGCACAAATCCTCTCAGCAAAGACACGATGAAAACAAAGCAGTCTGTTTAATACGGGAGTTTTCGAAATGACTGACAGCTTTAAGGATAATAAAAAACGAGTTCTTTACCCAATTTGTGTAATTTCATTCATAATTTAAAGAAGAAACTTTGTTTTTTCATTAGACTTTGTGGCTTCACCTACATGCTTGGGTGAAAAAGAGTCAAAAATAGATTTTTAAAATGCCATAATATTAATTAGATTATTTTTGTGCGTGCTAGTGTGTGTGTGTGTGTGTGTGAGAAAGAAAGTGAAAGAGAGAGACTGGTGCGTAGTCATACAAAAATATTAAATTGATGCATTCATGTATTTAAATTATTTAATTAATAATGTTTATGTAGATTTTTTTCTACTCTTTTAATCCTCCCCAGATGAAAGCCATAGAAAGGATTAAATGATAGTTTTCACAATTGCATGTTTAAATGCATGTTTTGTTTTGATGGCTCCAAGTTGATTTACTCACTCACTCACTCATCGTCATTACCGTTTAATCCTGTATTTAGGGTTGCAGGGGGCCTGGAGCCTATCCCAAGAGACTTAGGGCACGAGGCGGGGTACACCCTGGACAGGGTGTCAATCCATCGCAGGTCACACAAACATACAGTACACACACTCACACACTCATTCACACACTATTGGCAATTTGTGAACACCAATTAGCCTAACCTACATGTCTTTGGACTGTGGGATTAAACCAGAGTACCCGGAGGAAACCCATCAAGCACAGGGAGAACATGCAAACTCCATTCACACAGAAACAGGAATTGTACCCGGTCTCTGGAGGTGCAAGGCGACAGTTCTAACCACTTAAAAATGACATATTTTACCCCCCCAGCCAAAAATAAACAACTTTTAACCACACCATCCTCCTTGAATTTTTTTTTTTACAATTCGGCCACTGTATACAATATTTTCAGTGTGTAAGTGAAAGTAAAAAATGTCCAAAGTGCATACATGTAGGGGAGCGGAAGAAAAGAGTCGGTCTCTCCAGTTTCAATGAATCAGTCCGGAAGCACGATGATAGAAAATGGCTGTTCTGTAAAGCTGAAAATCCTCAATAAGACGGAGTTCACAGTCCAATACAGGTCTGAGACAAAATGCCGTCCGTTCAAGCATGTAGTAAACACCACATGTTGTCTTCCCGGGGCTGCCTTTAAATGAGGTCAGCTGTCCTGCTGCGTCACAGGGATTCCCCTCGTTAACGAGGGTGAGAGTATAACGAGAAACCAAAACACCAAAGGTGTCAAGGGTGTATAACACCCCTATCTCTGTTTTAGGCACTGCAAGTAACCGCCCAACATTCCTTGAAGTTCCGCAAGCTTTCGCGAGGACCGTCAAAAATATTAATCATGTGATATACGTAGTGGTGTAAGACTCACTTTGTTGGACTTACGAATGGATCCGACTTACTGCATTTTCAGTAAACTTTGAATCTACTTATCCATGCTTATATTTTATCGAACTGCTTACTCTCCTGTGTGCTCAAACTCATTTTTATTTGTTCGAACTCTATCTCTTGCATGTGCACAACACAAAGGTATGCTTGTTTGAATTGGAACAGCTTTAAAACCCTGCCACAATACAGAGACTTCTCCAACCAGAGAGTGGAGGAGCGCACATTTTGAGTGCCTGTATCTGATTGTCTCTGTTGTTCTCTGCCTCTGGTTTTTTGAATTTAGTGGCTAGTATGCTTCATCATTACACTAGTTAATATCATTGTAAATGTTTCTAGTATAATGCTAAGCAGCTTTTGCCCTATTTTCAGAGTCTCTGTGTAACAGATAAAATCAACGCACCAGGTTTGAACGAATACAGTGTACTGCCTGTCTTTGTTCATGCCACAGTACTGCCTGTCTTTGTTCATCTTTAGTCTGGCTGCAAGCATGTGTGCTTTGGCATGCTAGGATTTAATATTCTTAGCATACTTTTTTTTTCACCTGGATGCATATACTGTAGCAGGCTGATAAGCACTGATAAAACGGTTCTTAAAAATCATCACCATACAATTTCTTTATAAAGTCTACATATCCTTTTTTTTTATTTTTTTTTTTATTTGTGATGTAAAAAATTAAAACAAGCAAACAAACAAAAAAAGTCATGTCAGATAATTTTCTCCCTTGAATGTGATATTGCAACTAACAAAATTCAGGTAAAAAGCAAATAAAAGGAATAAACAAACAAACAAAAAAACTGTCTGCAAAAGTCACCAAGTTTTTTTTTTTCTTTTTTCAAAAGCAGCATGGTGTTGGGGTCTTGATCTATGTTGTGTGTTATGTAATTTTTGTCATGAAAATCTATGTCTCCTTCTATTCTCTACAACAGAATAATGAAACTTGAGTGATAAACTGTCTTGAATTTTCTTTTTTACAATCAAGATAAATTAGGTCAAATCTTGTTTTTTCACCTTTAGTGTAATTCAGTCCTTGTCTGAAGCATAAAAATCTGGAACATTGTCTTATGGTCTGATAAAACCAAGGCATAAAATACACAACCTTACAAAATATTATGGGACAGAACACTGGTCTTATTTTAATGTAATGGTACATTTTGATGCAGTGTGACCATTTGGGGGAAAAAGCACCAGTGAAATAATATTAATTATAAAACAATTAGTGCTGATCTAGTATTCTGTTTGGATAAGTGGCAAGCCACAAGTTGTGTTAATAGATGGTGACATTACTAGAACATTTAACTATATGTACTTTAACTATTTAACTACAGTATATGTACCACTCCATATCACAGGTGTTAATTGCTAAATTACGTTAACTGTCAGTCACAGCTTGAGTGAAAGTAGGTCAGTACAGTCCACAGTACTGAGGAGAGAGCAGCTACCAGCCAATACCCACATTCAAAATCAGTCACGGAAGCACTTTCAGCAAGAAAACAAATCTGATAATATTATGTTATCTTAAATAACCCTTTGTCACCTTAATACTTCTAAAGGTGACTTCTAAGTCATTCCAGATTGTTTCTGAAACTTTTGTGTTGTTCAGTTAATGCAAAGCCAAGCTACAAAAATAACTAGCTTTTAAAACAAGGCTTTAACTAAAATCATCTCTAACCTCTAACCGTGAAACAAGTGGTTGTATAATCTAGCTCACTAGCTTTCTATTCAATGCTATTTGAAATTTAACCCAAGACCCCAGTAGTTAACGTGACAGATATTCTATACTGATATCTAGCTGATAATTAATATAACAAGAAACTTACTACATTTACAGTACTGTCCACAACCTCCTTCACCCCAATGACAGACCATGCAATGCTCAGAGAAATACAAACAAAAACACAAGAGCTACATCTCAGCCCCTACATGCCCCACTGTGCATATTAAATGTTAAAGTCCATAACAGCACAATTAGAAGAAGACTGAACAAGTATGATTTGTTTGGAAGGGTTCCCAGCAGAAGGTCTGTTCTGTCTAAAAACGAACACAGAAGTGTGACTGAGGTTCGCAAAACTGCATCTGAACAAACCACAAGACTTCTGGAAGAATGTTGTAATGCCCAGCACTGATTTTCTGATTAGTCTCTGGAAATGCTCTTACTTTCACTATTAAACATAGCTACTGTGTAATTTATACAGTTGATTTTAACATGCAACGTCAGTGTTCAAGTGATTTCCGTGATTTTTTCAGAGCTCATTTCTTCCAAAAAGTTCAAAATAGTTGAAGATACAGTAGTTCAAAAATATAATTCCAAAATGTGTCGAAGGGTTCTTAACCCAGGGCCATTAAATTCAAATTAATTTCAATGGCAGCATGCTTGTGGAGCACCACAGACACATAAACATGAGGTAAGATCTTACACTGTGAAGGGTAGTTTTATTCGATTTTTAAAGGTGCAGGAGAGAAAGATAAAAGGAAATAGAGTAAAATGATTTAAGAATTGGAGTGGAGCAGTGTCTAGCAGGCATCATGGAACTAAGGCTGAAAAGGTGGGCAAAAGATAAAGGAACTGAAATCAAAGCTGCGGCAAGCCGCCAAGGTGAGTGTCATGGCATGCGCCAGTGATGGGTGGTAAATGATGGGCGTGTGCCTCTGTTGTCGGTGGGCATGGCTGGGGAAAAAATCAACGTTAATGGGTCTCTTTTCTGCCGCGTTAAAAAAACAAGTAAGGGAGTGTAGCTCGAGGTCATGCAGGTCTACAGAGCAGAGTTTTTAAGTTAAAAAACATGGCGGACTCTTAAAGCACAGGAGAGTGACATGCCAACGGGGTGATTTAATGCACCCCAAGGACTTCAAAGGGCATAGAACTGAGTGCAGCCGTTTGATCTCCGCGTTGAGGACAGCTGTGAAAAGACTGCGGAAGCCCCCGTTGCACTCGCACTCTCACAGAGAGCCAGCCTTCGGGATCCTGCTGCCGAAGAGGGAAAAAAAGGCTGCTGTCCTCCATGTTAAGGCCCCAGGCGCTGGACGTTATGAGAAGCTCCCGCTTGAGGACTGGGAGGAGCCGGTTGGATAAGACAGCAGGAGGAGTTGCTTAGGGAGCATGCAGGAGCCACTGCCCACTCTGCCAGCCTTGTGCCCGCATGCCTGCTGGGCACTGCCTTCAGACCCACACATGCACACCCTCACAACTTCCTTTCCCTTTTTTTCTTTCCTCCCTCCTTAAACCTTCTTCTTCACCATTATCCTTAATAAAATTACCCTTTCATGTAAGACCTTGCAAGACCTTGTCTGTGTGTCTGTGTGTAAGACCTTGTCTGTGTGTCTGTGGTGCCGCCCATGCGTCAAACCCGTTACAGTGGGCCTGAAGGCGGAATCAAAAGTTCAACAGCAACCTGTCCTTGTCTGAAGGCATTAAGAACAAACCCATGACAGGTTTATGAGATGGGCATGAAATGGAGCATGACAGCATTGGAAGCCTGAAGGCTGATTACAATTCAGTGGTAGTGGTGGCTGGCCAGATATGAAAGTGAAAGAGCCAAGGTGGCCATCGCAGTCCAGTAACAGCATCAGCATGCCAGAATTTAAGGCATAGTAGCCAGTCAGTAGTGGCGACTTCTGAAAAGAGGAAGTGTCTGGGCAGCGAACACAGTCTGTTAGTGGCTGCCACTCGGCAAGCTACTCAAGAACATGCCATTTCTAGCCCAGAACTTTAGTGATTGCTCCCGAACTGATTTATTTGCCTCCCTTTATAGAGAAAAGAACATTCAAAGGGTTTCAGCCATAATGTAGTACCAGCCATGTCATATTTACTAGCCCTGACATTCACTTGCTCATGACTGAAAGATTTTTTAACTTGGAAATTTTACGTTTTCTGCACTTTGTTATGATCTCACTTATCTTAAAATGAATTTTAGGCTATTTAGGCTTTATTATGATGTTAGGACACCTGAAGATATTCAAGATTCCCAGCCAGCTGTCATGTGCCATTTAGTGAGGAATGGCTTCTGTCTGGCCACTGTACCATAAAGGCCTGATTGATAGAGTGCTGCTGGCTGTCCTTCTGCAAGTCTCTCTCATCACCTCGAGGGATATCAGGCTCTAATTTGCAGTGTCAATTCTTGGTTTTTGGTTACCTGTTTGACCAAGACACACCAGTTTGATTGAGTGGCCAAATCAGGTAAGTCAGGAAATCAGATCAGATCTCTTCCATTTGAGAATGATGGAGGCCGTCATGTTTTTGGGTGTTTTTTCAATATTCCAGAATGGTCCATGGATGTTTTCACTCAATTTGTAGCAGCATCTCAAGGATCATTGATAGGAACAGAATGCATCAAAGCTCAATTGCAAGTCATTACAAAGGGTCTGAATGCTTATGTAAATGGGATGTTTCAGTCTTATTCAGATTTTTTAAATAGATCAACAAAAAACTCTTAACACCTGATTTACTTTGTCATCGGAGTATTGTATGTAGAATTATTTGAATACACTTTAAGATGAGTGTGAAACACTGTGTGAGTTGTTTGCTGAGATCTAATCAGTGTCTTCCTTTTTACATACCGTGTTTTTTTTTGTTTTGTTTTTTACATCTTTGGAGGAAATCACACGCAGACTTAATTTCCAGATAAACATATGAGGGCTTTCAAGAAGGCATAAATCCTACTGAAATTTACAGAAGACTTCAAGCGGTTATGAGACTCTTAGCCAGAATAAAACATTTGAATAGATCAAGCATTGTAAAAAAGGCCATGATTCCATGAATGACGATCCTGGCCAAGGGGACTAGGAGGCTGCTGCAGGTATTCCCTGAAGATTCAGCCAGTGGAATACCTGATCCTTGAAAATCAACAGATAACGCAGTGGTGGCTCAAAGTGAGCAGTAATGTCTCAAATGGTTAAGGCTCTGGATTACTAATTGGAAGGCAAGGGATTCTACAGTAGCTCCAGCAACACCAAGCTGCTACTGTTGAGCCTTTCAGATTGGCCCTTAACCCTATCTGTGCTGTATCCTGGCTGATCATGTGCACTCATCCAAGCTTCCTAAATGGTTTATGCGAAGAGATATGCCCTGTGGCATTGATAAAATTGATTTTAATTTTTCAACATCGACATAAACCATATTAATCGTGCAGCTCTAGATATGCGAAAAACTTATTTCACTGTGTTGTAAGGTAACATGTGACAAATAACTGAATCTTAATCTTAATAACTTTCACACCAACTTGCGAAAGAGACATATCTGTCTCTGGGAACTGTACACACAATCATTCACGAACACCACTTACACATTACAGGGATTTGGATTTTTACATCCACTGTAAAGTCATGCCAGTCCACATGTTTGAGCCATTAAAAGAATTCACAGGAGCACTGTAATTTGATGAAACCTTGATGGTTTCCCATATAGCAGGGTTGGCAGACTAGTTATTAGGCTTACTAGGTCAAACTGGATTACAAGATTTCAGAACAATATTGCATGATACCCTATTTTACTTGTCCTTCAAGGATCTGTAAATGGAACATCTTTAAACACTCCTCTAATATTCCCAGAGGTCTTTGTAACACACAAATGCATGCACACACAAAAAAAATCACGGTTAAATTTTCGCCAGTAATCACTATTGCAACTCATAGAATCTATACCCCAGAGAATCTAAGACACATGTTAGTACTGTATGTCATCACATCACTCTTTATCATCCCAGGCTCTGGGAGCCTGATTTCCTGCCTTCTACTGCTCAAATTCACAAGTTGTCTCTCTTTATCTCTCTCTGTCTTTCCTCCACATCTAGAATTTATAATCTACAGTAGACCCACATTACTGAATAAAAACTCACACACACTGAAGTGAAAACCTCCTTGGAAGTGGAAACTAAAACATTATGCAGAGCATTATGTAACCACAGGAACCAATAGAAAAAAAGTAACTACTGTACACAGATGAGCCATGCCTTTTAAGTGGAGAATGCAAAAATAAAATACTCAGTAATGGCAGTGTGACCATACGTGATATACAGTGGCTACACTTTGTAGTAGGATTTGGGTTTGGATTTAAGCCTCTATTTATGACTGGCTCATCCCACCAACCCTGGCTAGGTAGCGGAGGCTCTAATTAAAGACTAATACTTGAACAGTCTCCCAGGGTGGCTTGAAATGAGCACAAAGAGTGTATTGAAAGGCCACTCTATTGTTACTTGAAAACAGGCCCGAAAAATAGGCAAGCATTACTGTTATGTTTGTTAAGAAGCGGATTAAAACACACATCGGGCATTTTAATGTGGAGAGAAAGAGGCTTATGAATTGTAGAATCATTAAAACCGAGTGAATTATCAGAGAGGTGAACTTCTTTTGTTGGGGTGGGATCCATTTCCTTGAAAGAAAGCTCAAAACCTTAATGTGTTTTAATGGTCTGTGGTAAAATGGCCATCCAAATAAAGTCAGACAAAAAAAGGTCCTGCATGTGTAAGATATGTGAGCGTGGACATTAAGAGCACATTTAAAGCAAAAAAAATAAAAAAAATTACAAAGAAAACTATAGAGGCATTTTAAAAAGCCCATATTAAAGCTTTCAGAAATGAAAGTGAAGTACGAGTAGCCATTAGAGAGGACCCGAGTACCAGCTTTGATTTTTGTCATTCATGTCTTGTTGACAGAGGGCCAAAGCTGTGTGTGTGTGTGTCTGTGTGTGTGTGTGTGTGTGTGTGTGGGTGTGTGTGTGTGTGTGTGTGTGTGTGTGTCACCCGTTGATAGTGCTTAAAAAAGTCCCTGAATGGCAGATTAATGGGGTTTGGAAAAATGCTAACACATACACAGTACACACACCACAGACCCAGAGATATTGGCATGACGCCAATAACAGCATATAGCACTGTCAGACAGCCTGCAGGGGGAGAATGGTTTCAGCTTCTTGTCTTCATTAGCTGGATCCATAAGAGGGTCCCCACCCCATTTTAACTAAACATTTATACATGATAAATATAGATCCTTTCTGAGTGGTATATTTAGGGGACAACGTAAATAAGCATGACTGCTGTAGATAAATTAAAAAATCCAATTGAAAAAACAAATTAGTAGCTATGCTCAGATTCTTTCCTCTCTCTCTCTCTCTCTCTCTCTCTCTCTCACACACACACACACACACACACACACACACACACACTGACATGGCATACAAAAGAATAATTCTAGTCTAAATCTGATTAATAAATCATTAATCCTGTGTAGTTTACAATCTGTCTTTGATCGAAAATTATAAGCAATATATATATATAGATATATATAGATATAGCAATAGATTCTACATATAATAGAAGAAAAGATTCTCTCAGTAACAAGGCAGCTATAGATTGGTTTATTCAACCAACCTATTTACTGAAACCCCTTTCACATTCGGTAGGATTCTTAGTAAGCTTTCCGACTCAGTATAATTAGCTTAACTAGAGCAGAATTTTACTCCATAAAGCCATACAGCATTATTACAAAAAATTGACAGTTTGAATGTCATTAACTCCATAAGAAAGCCTGACAGTACAGGAAAGACTGTTCAGACTTGGAAATACCCACAAATAAAGAGAACATACTAAGTTGCATTCAACATAAGTTGCATTCATCATAGTAACCTAATGTATTATTTAGATTTTTTTTTCAACATACAGGAAGTACAGTTTTGATGGCAGTTGGGAGGCAAGATTTGATTTGATTAATCTAATTTCAGTGTTTGAAACCTAAAGTGCTGATCTTAACAGCAATTTAAATTTCAAGCACAGAAGCTAATGGTCTAAAAATGTATTTGATAAGTTTTATTTAAAGCATTGCCATAAGCTGCACCATTTCTCTCATGCACTGGCTTTTTTTTTGTCTGTTTGAGGGTATGGCTGGAAGCGTTTTGGCTTTCAACGCAAAGGGAAAAAGTGGGATTAACCTTTTAGAACAGGGTAATATGGCCAGACTGAAAATCAATGCAGACACAGATAAAGATCTTTGCGTTAAGATACCTTTCCACTAGCTTTAAATGACTTATTAATGTCATATTTGCAGTAGCACTTCTGCTCTGCAGGCTCCTTTTTTCAGAAGAAGGTTTTTATTTATTTATTTATTTTCAAACCTGAAGTGGTGAAACTCCCTTTAGAGCAATGTTACACATTTCCCAACCCCCCCCCCCCCCCCTTTTTTTTATCCCACTGGGCTTTGAGTGTTTGGTATGGGAACTCTGGAAGATCTCTAGGAGAACTGCACTGCATGGCTCCAGCATAGCACCCATGAAGAACAGTACTCTGAAATAAGCCTTCTTTCAGAGTGTGGCTTCAAGATGTGCCTGCTTTAGGATGCCACATTGAGCACCTGCTGGTGCTGTAATTTAAAAAGAGTACTTGAGAATAAACAGAGGTAGATGGTGAATGGAACTTGACTTGAAAAACCCACCTTCCCTGCCTAGCACATCAATTTCAGGGACAGGATTATATTTTCTATATATACTGCCTCCATCAGGATCCATAGCAAAGGGGTTGCAGCTGCTGCTGATAAGAAATATGTCACTTGCAGCTTCGAAGCAATACTCTAACTCTAACACCACAACACTACAACACAAGCACCATTTATCAAAAGAGGTGCACATCATTACAGCATTAGATAATACTTATATTAGTAGACAGCAAACATTTGTACTGATGACTGTGACCTGGATGAATCAATCACTTTTTGCACTATTGATATGACCTGTTAAAATAAGAGAAATATGGCTTCTTTGAGATTACATGGGTAGCCAATATAGTTCTTATTTAGTGCAGCATCAATAAATGCACAAATAATTAATAAAATGTTCTGTATTCAACGTTTTACTCATTTCCCACCAATGTGCTTGTAGGGAAAAATGGCTTTGTGCTGTTCACCAGTATGAGGGTGAGTATTTTAAGAGACAGCAGATATTGCACAGACTATACATCTGTAACTAGCATTTTAAAGAATCTAGCTACTCAAAGACCACTGGCTATAAATGACTTGTACACAAGGCCAAACCCTTTGTATTTTGTTGTTTTTTCAACAAATAATTTATAACTTACTTATGGTGCATCTTTGTCAGGAAATAGCTAGCAAGCCCTTATGTGATTGCCGCAGAAACAATAGCCTAAAACCCTCCTCACCCTCCTTGATCTTTCAATAGTAATCGACATAATCATAAGATCCTCTTGTCTATCCTCATGTCTCTTGGACTATGCAACACAGCTTGATACTGGTTTGCTTCCTATCTGGAGGGATGGTAAAAAAAAATCAGGTGACATTGCTCTATCCGTATTCTACACTAGTGTCCTACAAGGCTCAGTTCTTGGTACCTTTTGGACCCCCCCTCTCTCTAAGGACATATCCTAAAATGGATTTTCATATCAAAGATACTGTATGCTCATATAACTCAATGTCTCCCCTCATTTCCTTCCTCAGTCATTTTTGTTTCTCCATGCGTCTTTGAATCTGTGGCAGTCTGGAAACTTAGTCCTAGCAAAACTGACTGGCTAAAGATCAGTAAGGATTCATCCTAATATCAAGATCTTGTAATCTTCTTGAATAACTCTCAGATCTCAGTATTTGTCACAGCACACAACCTTGTGATGACCATGGACAATCAACTGTCCTTCTCACCTAACATTATTATGAGCTCATGCCTTTTCTCCTATACAATGCCTTTAGGATAATTTTGGTAATTTCTAATTGCAAATCATTCCAGGGGTTTATTCCATGCTACCCCATCTCCAAACTCTCTCCAGTGGATTATATAGCTGCCTGCAATATATTTAAAATACTGATGCTTTCCTATTAAGCCAAAAACAGAGCAGGAGCCCACATCCTTAAAGCACTTATCACACCCTGCCTCTGCACCACAATTCCTCAAATCCTCTAGCACTGCTCAGTTGGACCATCTCTCTGTAGTACTTTCTTGTTCTGGCACTAAGGTGGTGAAATTAACTTAAATTCTATAACTTTGTTATTTGTTTTGATTATATTTTTATACTATACAAACATCTCCAACACAGTTTTAGACTGATATTAATTTAGGAACTAAGAGTGCTAAATCACTATGAGGTTGTTTATTGAAATAGACTTCAAAGCACTTTGGTTGCTCTGGATAGATGTGTCTGCCAAATACCATAACTGTAAATGTAAGACATTGTGTGTCATGTGTTTCATTAGTGTCAACACCTCCAGTCCATAAAACTACATTGGCTAGTGAGTTGTCCTTACTCAGCCTCCACTTTGAACCACCTTGTTCCCAGTTACTGGGTGTAGTCTTGCTGTAAGATGCCACATCTGCAGACTGATTGTTGTTTTTTTGTATGCCATTTGGTACACATCTCTCAGGGACATGTGGTATATATCCACCTACCTTCCGTGCTTGTTCACCCACCTCAAAATTGTTTGCCCATTGTCTTTTCAGTGGCCTACAGTATGTTTTGGTTCATTAAAAAAAATCCTTCTGTGGTGCTGTCAGTCCACACTAGTACTGTACATGTGGCATTTTAGGGGGTTCCTAAAATGTTACAGTGCTAGTAGTATCACAGCACCTTAGGGCACATACACATGCTCTTGTCAACAATATTGACACATGCTTTCACTACATGAACGACAGTCACTGAAATAGGCAGAGTTGCAAAGTTCCCATTTTGTTCGCTGGAGCTGATCCTGTCCTCCCTGACAGACATAGAAGGTCTACATATAAGCAATGTGCAGCCAATCATAATTTTCTGACTGCCTTTATAGTCTTCTTTTAGAAAGATTCCTTTCCTTAAAAATAAAAAAGATCAGGCTTTCTGGTGCATGTACTATTTATATTGCCTTTTTAAAAAAAATCATAAACTGCAACTGCACAGTCAGTATAGCCAATTGGCTTGGGTCTTGTACCTCTGTGGTATGGACTTGTGTTTGGCAATGGCTGTAGGTAAACTGTAAATGATCCCCTGACAGTGTGCTGGAATGTTGTTATCAAGGTTCAGTTCTCCAATAGGGAAAACCATGCACAAATATGTGCTTGAGAAGCTTTATTATGTCCTTTTCCGACGCAAAACCACCTTTGTGTTTCAGGGCTGCCATACCACCATTGTTGTGGTTCCACATACATCCTTTTATCCACTGTTGTGCTCATTAAAACCAAACTATATACATAAAGCGCAATTAGTTGCATAATGTGTTTGCATTCCTTTAAATTTTTTATTAAAGCGGCTCTGCAGCCATATCTAGTGTTTCCTCTACTCCTTGGAGCTTTAGTGCTGTGCCAGAGGAAGGTCATAAATAGATAGTGGTACTTTCATAGCTTGCAAGGTGCACTTTGTATACCGCTAGTGATTTTTTTTTTATGCCAGTAGGTACACATTTCTAAGGGACATGAGGTATGCACATTATATTGTTAGTGCATGTTATAGTTGTTCAGCTCCTTAACAGTTTAGGCATGTCCATTATTCAACTCCACCAGGGCTTAGCAGAACAGGTTCAACAGTAACAGATAATTTTTTGGATGTTTTTTGAGAAGAGTTAGACCAGAGTGATCCTGCTGCTGATTAAACAGGCCAATTAAGGAGTAGACCATGTGTCTTGTTAAGCAGAAAATAGTTGATCATGGTGAAATTAGTATTAAACATGGATAAGGTACAATAGGTTGGTATGGTCTGCAGTACTGGAAAGAGGAGAGAGCCACTGCCTGCCAAAACTCACATACAAAACCACATTCTTGGTGGCGCTTTCAGCAAGACAACACACCTACTAACACTGTGTAACGGTTTACTCTATAAAACATTAACATTAGTGTAAAGGGCCAATATCTGAGCTGTGGTTACCTGCTAGGAGGACTGATGTAGTATTGTTACATTTTTTGTTCCGAAAGCTAAATTTAGTTTTAATAGTTTACTTCATCTTCCCTGTTAAATTGATTATTTTAATTTCCCTCAAGAGCACCCATCTTTTGGTGGGTGTCACAATGGAGTAGTATTATTGTGTGCATATAGTGCATATTGTGTGCAACAATATTAAAAACATGATCTTTGAAAGACATTAATGCGTAAGACTTCACAACAAGATAACCCAATGAAAGTAGTGTTTTTTTCTTTACAGTTTTGCCAACCAAAAAGTGGGTATTTATAGTGACTGATCGAAGAAACAAAGCCATCAGTATGCTGCCCACACGTCCGCACTCTCAAAACGCAACTTAAAGACAAATTTAAAAAATTATTTCAGATGCACGTGTGCAGCTTTTTCCATTGCAAGTTTTGAGACATGAATGTAAGTTTGTGGCTTTATCATGCACACAACTTTTGACAGTAATGTAACGGCATAGTATCAGCATATCAGGGTGGATGGAAAAGTAGGTATACTGTACCTACAGTACATGCATATATCTTGCACTACACCACTGGCTGACAGGTTCATGACTCACCATATTGTTCACGGCTAACACAAGCTATAAAGGTAACTAGCTTCTAATGCAAGGCTAAATCCCAATTACCTCTCTAACCCCTGGACAAGGGCACTACTTTGTGCAAGAAAATTGTATACCCTACATAGTGCACTAGCTTTCAATTTTACGCTATTTGGGATTCAATCCCAGAACAGGTAGATGAGGCTATTCTAATGAGGAATGAGTGGGGACATAAAGAGAAGCTTACGAGATTTACAAGACTGTCCACAACCTACATGGTTTTTTTTTGTTTTTTTTTTACTCCTTTCCTTTTTCATATATAGTACCAGGAAGAATTTAATACTGCTTTCACCCCTGGTAAAAATAAATAAATAAAAAATTAGAAAACAAACATCTTCGGTGTGCCTCAAAACTCCCTCTGGTGGTAGAGATGTAAACACAATCAAGATTTGTAGCAGCCAAGTGATAAACTTGTAATACTTTGCATGTTATTGTAAAACCTGCATCATCAACTCCTCAGCAGGACAAGATTGGAAAAGGGGATAAGCATGAAATAACATGGTTCTTATAGATGTATGTGTGAAGTCTTTGTCATGAGGTGTTGACTTTGCTATTAGCACTTGGTATTAAAATGAAGAAACGGGAAGACTCATCTAGTTCTAAATGAACTCAGCTATAATAAAATAGAACCAGGTTGTAACATACTATGTATAAGACTAAATTGCCATGATATATGAAAGCTCAAATTAAAACTTCCACTTGGTAATCGCAAGTGCAATTTTCAACTAAGGTGGATTTTAAAATTCCATTCTGTTGTCAAATTTTAAGCCCATAGTTTGGGGCAGTTCATTTCAAAGAGGAAAAACTGTATAAAGCTGGATGTTTGGTGTCAGCAAGTAATTTGCCATAAAAAAGTTCTTTAAAGGTGTAAGGCTGCACTATATATGATTTGCTCATTGTTAACACAATATGGGCTTTTGAAATACCATTACTACTAATTATTGCAAAGTGCAAATGCCCTTTCTAACCAATTAGCAGATGTTTTATTACTGTATGTGTTGTGGCCAGTAAGGCCAAGCTCACCAATTTCTCTCAAGTGAGAATCGCCCTCATATTTCTACAATATCCTCATGACCAATCCAGGTCTGGTTGCTCTTAGAAATGGCCACTCATAAAAATTTTGCTTAATGTGCAGCATTTGTCATTCCTGTGTGTAATTTGCCTATCCTTTTCACTATCCACTGCTGATGCATCAAAGCCCTGTGCAGTATGATTTTTTTATTGCAAAAAGGGTATATTGTCATTAGCCTACAATTTAGTAAAATGGGGGAAAATGTCTTGCACTTTAAGAGAGAAATAGCCACAATGAGTACATACAAAGAGATAACCGATACCAACTGAATTTGAATTGACCCACATTCCTAAGTTATCAATACATATTAGCACCATTAGAAGGACATCCATTGTATTGACTGTTCATGGTAAGGGAATTTGGAAAATCTATAAGAGAACATATTTACCAAATAGTGTTACGTGTTAATGTTTTACTGTCCAGTTATCCTTTATAAAGTAAGCAAAAAATAATCCACATTTAAAAGCTAATTTAGCTATTTGTCTATGCCAATACCCTGCTTTCTACAACACCCTGCAACTAAGCACATTGTTTTTCACAAGCTAATACTAGCCAAGCCTTTCCCATCTAATTTAATCCAGGTTAAAGTAATCACTGAGGTGATGGGAAAGTTGCTGTGGATACAAAACTAGCCCAATTGCACCCCTGCCAATCCTACTGGCTTACGAAAATCAGCAAAGTGTGCATGCCACAATGAACTTGTTTACAACAGATTTTCTGCAGTGTAGTTGGGTTGGAAATATGATGGCAATAAAAGCCTTTGTAGAGAGTTGCATTTTAATGCATAGCTTTTGTTTCATTCTTTCATTCATACTGCTAAGTGTGTGAGAATTAATTGCACAAGCATATTGTTATTAAGTTAAAAAAAAAAACTATTGTATAGATGAATGTTTAATCAATTGTAAATGGACACCTAAAACATATAAAGTGGAACCTCGGATTGCGAGTAACGCAGTTTGTGAGTGTTCCGCAAGGCAAGCAAAGATTTTTAATAAATTTTGACTTGAAAAATGAGTAAGTCTTGGTTTACGAGTACCGAGTATCATGTATCACGCATGCGCTTCTTGTTTTGACGCCGAGCGTCACGTGATCAGAACTGAGCCAACTGATCACAACTTTCTCTCTCTTGCGCTGCGGAATTGTGGGTAATCGTCACCCCTGCTGCGTCTTAGTGTGTCTCTCACTGGTATAATCAACATCCCCCTCTCTGTCATTATGTCTGTGCGCACGCGTAATTTGATACCATGCCCTTTCACACAAACATACTCTCGCCTTTACACCCCCCCCCACACCCCCTATCAGCTTCAGACATGCACACACACTCTCTGCTTTACACAGAAACACTGCTATGTGCGGTGAAGTGCAGGTTCATTTGTTTGTTTGTTTTACTTTACAGCAGTGATTCCTTTGAGTATGCGCTCACGCAAGTGTCAATAGCGTAATGTTCCTCCACACACATACACACACACACACACACACACACACACACACACAGCACCTGCACGCATAAACGGAAACACTTATCTGTCGGAATTTATTTTTCATTTTTTTGGTAAAGTGCAGGTTAATTTGTTTTATTTTTACTTAATATTTTATATTCATTATTTTTATGTATTTATTCTTTTGGGCTGTAGAACGAATAATTTGAGTTTCCATTATTTCTTAATTGAATTTCTTTTTTTTGCTTCGATTTACGAGTGTTTTGGAATACGAGCCCACTTCCGGAACGAATTATGCTCATAATCCAAGGTTCCACTGTATAGGCTGTGTTTTTGTTCTGTATCAAAAAATTTCTTTTATTGTGACACTGCCTTTGAATTTACATTTATATAATGTGTATTGTTAAACCTCTAGGCAGCTGTCTTGGGATTTTAAATATAGGGCTTGGTGATAGTAAAAAGTAAAGTGTCTAGAATAAGCAATATTGTGCATAAATCAGGAACAGCACATGCATAAGAGCCAGAAAGAGGGAGAGAGAGCGTCACGTTTTCATATTTTTTAATGAATGAGATACTTAAAGAGACCAGATTGCATGGGACACTGCCCTTGTGCCACTGTTTCTGACTCATCTTAATTTGAAATGTGTTTATTAGCTATTTCAACAAACATAAATCTTTCAATTAATTATATTTTCAGATGTCCAGGATAACCATTTTATATCATGTGTACCTGGGTAATGAAATAAAACACCCTGTCTATTTTTTAAATCCATGACATCAAAGTTGTATTCTTTTGATTCTTTTGAACACACACACACACACACACACACATGGTAGGAGTATGAATCACCCACAGGTCGTCTGTAGAACATCTTCAAAAACTCAAGACTTCTCAAGAGGTGTTTAGGCCATCTTCATGAAAGCGAAATATTATTAATTGCATGAAGACACCCTAAAGACAACTTTACTATGAGGCTTGAAATTATTCCTGAAGACATCTGCGATAGTTACATATTTAGAGCTTTAATGGGTTCCCCAATAGGTTTCTAGTTTGTATGGTCATGAAGACATCCTGGAGGCCCATATGTGGCCACTGGGTAAGTACAACTGGATACAGGATTTAGATAGATAGATAGATAGATAGATAGATAGATAGATAGATATATTGCTATTTGTGTGTGTGTGTGTGTGTGTGTGTGTGTGTGTGTTTTCATTTCACAATTAAGTCACGTCCTATGGGTTTCACGTTTGTCAGGTTTTCGTTTGTGCGGTTTGAGAGGTAGGTGAAATGCGACGGTAAACGGTCGCTTAGCAATCATCTCCATCCGATGGCGCATGACAAACGAGCCAGAAACTTGCAGCGGTCGGCGTTACACACGTTCCTCACTTAACCAAATCCGAGACCCTGATAAGCAGCCGACATATCTCCGATAAAGATAAAGTGACGAAAAATGAGTCTAGCGTATTTACAATAATTACGTTTATTCAACCCTAATGACATTTAAACACCCTTGAAAGCGGTGTCGCCCTCGGCTGCATTATCAGCCGCTCATCTGAGCAGCTCCATCACTGAGATCGGCAGAACGACGAGCACGACTATCAAGGATTCTGTATCGTTTGCGTGCCTCCATTCTGTCAGACCGCTTTTTAAACGTATTTTAAATTCGTGTAGTTTAATCTGTGTATGTATGTGTGTATGTACTCACCTACCGCCGTTCGTAAGCATCCTCAAGGGTTTTACACTCACACAGCGGCAACTCCCCGCGCGCACAGAACGGACCGACCGACTGCACTATCTCATCTCCATCACCGGACACACCAAGTGACAAAATAATGAAAATACCTATAATAAGGGGAAAAGAACCTTCCCGGTTTCCGTGACCAAACCAGTATTGTGAGCAAATCGTTAGGAGCGTCGTTTTTTCCTGTTGTCGGTGTGGTTCTGTACCGGACGGCAGGTATGTAGACTCGAGAGAAAGGGCTTTAGACGCGCCTGCCGCTGCGCGAGCTTAGAAAATGAGGCGTGGATAGAGAGAGAGAGAGAGAGGGGGGGGGGGGGGATGTGGAGGAGAGAGAGGGAGAGAGATTTATTCTCACAGACTGGAATTCAGTTAGCTCAGATGGCAGATGCACATACCACACCTCACAATTATTATTATTATTATTATTATTATTATCTCAACAACTAATATACTAAACCGATAGCAAGAAACAAGTTTCACGTCCATCAAAACAAAGAAACATATATGTAAAAAAAAAAAAAAAAAAAAAAAACCTGTATAAAAAAAGTAATCAACCAGCAATGCATAATTTATTTAAAAAATATTCTTTCCCTGTTCAGTATATTAAATGCTGCGAGGTTTCACACAGGACTGCAGTTCTCTCAACGAGGGCCTGATGGCACTGTTGGACTCAAAGATGTTCTTATGACGGGCCAAGCTCTCAAGTGTCTACTCAGGAAACATTTCAGGAAATCTATAATATTATGCTGCATTATCAGGCTCACTCACACAAAAGATACATGTGTGTCCTGATCGAGGTGAACAATCTTCCATGCACACACTCTTGCATTTTTCATGAACTGAATGCACAAACATGCCTCCCCAGATGATCAGCTGGTGTGTGTGTGTACGTCCTACTCTCGTTCGTATGCATCCTCATGGGTTCACACTTATACGATGCAAGTCCCTGTGCATTGTGTTTGTGAATGTGTGTGTGTGTGTGTGTGTGTGTGTGTGGGGGGGTGTTGTTTGTTTGTTTATGTAGATAGACACTGCACTAAAATGATATGGGCCTTTTGATGCTTTTACACATTGATATTATGTCAATTTTACTACAATAAATAAAGTTTGTACATAATTCTATTTAATTAGTGTAACATATTTATACCAAATTCAAATCAAATTCAAATCAAATACAAATTTTATTTGTCACATACACAGTCATACAGAGTACGATATGCAGTGAAATGCTTACACGACTGCTAGTGACCTT
>JAQMYL010000012.1:25925368-25937142 GCA_030014365.1 Clarias pachynema
CTCATTTGGATTATGATTAAATTAGCATGTTTGTTTTGGCGTCGGTCCAGATTTAACCGTATTTGGGTCCGGATGCGAACCGGAGTCCGCCTATTGAGTACCCCGGGTATATAGTCTTCTTAATATATTGTATATAAATGTGAAATTCACAGTAAAGTATATTACTTTTTGTCTTTACAAGAATTCTCTTGTTCTGATTAACTAGAGGTCTACAGTGAAGGATTGGGTCAGAGGGGTTATGGTTGGGCTTTCGGAGCTACAGTACGTGAGGAGCATGAACAAGTTGTAGTAGTCCTTCAGGGTCTGAGTGATGTCAGGATGTGCTCTAAACACTGAATTCCAAAAGGACTGGACAGATACCTTTAAAGCCATCCAAATGATTATTATTAGACTTGGGGAGACATTCTACAGATCCACATGTTGAGAAACAAACTCTTTTTGCCATAGACTCTTTTTGGTCTCTGACACATTGAGAAAAAAAATCTTCAAAAGTCAAATCTTTGGTAAATTGTTATGATATTGTAATATGAAAGAATCAGAGTGATAAACATCTGGTGTATTTTACTGACCTTCAAGCAAAATAGAACCTGTATACTCATTATATGTTTTATGAAGATAACTGTTTTAACTTTGAATAGTTTTGGAGGAATAAAGTTTTTAAAATAATGTTTGGGTATTTTTTTGTTGTTTTTTTGTTGTTGTTGTTGCTAGGCCAACTTGTTTTGTAATTAAAAACTTCAAAAACTTCAGAAGTCATGTACTTGAACCAACTGGGCTACAGTACAATGGAAGACAACTTACCTTTTCGAATAGATGAAACATTGAAGAAATATAATTAATTGAGCCTACAACCAATACTACTTGAGCTGACTTGAATTACAAGTTGAGTCAACTTAAGATTTTGAACTGAGTGCACGTTGCGTCAATTAAACTGCTATGTGAAATTCTTTGTTTGGCTAGCAACTTTCTCAAAAAAATTTAGTAAACTAATTTGAGCAACTTGTTACTAAACTTTTTTACACTGAGGCAGTCAGTGTTGATGCACGGAATGAACACGTGAGATCCCGTTCATTAAGTAAATTTCAATTACACACTGTCATGGTGTGCGCCTTTGATGGGCGTGCGCCCAAATCTAATATCGCTCCTCGCTCACTCTGAAGCTCACTAGCTAGGCCGCGTCCCCTTCTGTGTGAAGGAGCGGGGCTGTGGAATTAGGCACGGCTGGTGAGCCATCTACGTTAATGATCCCGGGCTTCTCCCCGCGCTATAATCGAAGCAGGGAGTATAGCTCGGGTCTGTTGGGTTGCTGAGGACTTTAATAAGCGGTGTGTGCGACGTGCACACTAAAGCCCCAGAGACTTCAATGAGGTGAGTATGCCTTTATTATCGTGACGCTGCCGCTGAGGAGGAAAAGGCCACAAAGAGGTACCAACTACCTCTACGTCACGGCCCCTGTTCCCAGCCGGGGAAAGCCGCCCAGCCGCCGGACCTCAGAGAGGACTCCCGCCTGAGGCCCCGCCCACAGAGAGAGCTGGGAGGGGCCGGGCCAGCCATCCCCCGAGAGGAGAGTCGGCGTGAGCGATCTACGCTGGAGCTGCTGTCCAAGCGGGCCCATGCTGCCACTCTGCCCGCTGCCCACCACTCACCAGCCTGTGCTCGCATGCCAGTGGAGCACTGCCCACCAGATCTGCACGTGCACAAAATTCCTTCCCTTTCTTTCCATCCTCCCTCCTATAACCCTTTCCTTCCTCATTTATTCCTTAATAAATAACCCTTTTTCATCGTAAGACCTCGCCTCGTGTCCGTGCATATGGTGCCGTCTATGCACAAAGGGTCGAACCCGAATTTTGAGATGAACTAATGTTTTTTCCAAGATCGATTTTTGTTTCTTTTTTTTTTTTTTTTTTATAATGATATAAGGGCATTTTCCATTTAAATTTCAAATTAGCATATCTTCTCTTTGGCCAAATGCGCTGAAACAAAGCCTGCATGTTACTGTACCTCAAGCTCAACCAAACACCTGTGAAAACCCCATTAAAATGTGTTCAGTAGTTTTTACATGCTCCATTCACAAACAGACAAAAATTTCAAAAACCATCATGATGTGTTCTATTACTCATCTTACGTCCCCCCCAAATAATTTTTTTGCAATAATTTAAAACTATTTTCACCCCTCATTGCTACTTCCTCCAGTCATGGAAGCATACAGTATATGTTTGTGGCAAAAAATAACTGCTTAAATAAACGGACATAATCTGTTGATAATAAATGGCATCTGTAGAACTGCTGTATAAAAGCAATATAACACTCACCCTCCATTAGGGAAATATTGTATACTTCAGCTTTCTCTCTAGTACAGTGCTTCTCAAAGTACTTGTGCTAGGAAGAACCCATTTTTTCAATGTACATCTACATTGCAGTGGGAAGAAAAAAAAATTAAACTTTTGAGAATGCCGCAAACGCAGAATGCCGCAAACGCAGCACAGATGTGACAAGAACTAACCGACCAGCTTCACTTTTTTGGTCCTCCTGGATCAGCTGGTGAAATTATCTGTATTTTCTTCATGCTTGATGGATGAGCTGCACCCAAAAATGGCATTTTACCCGCTTCTTTACAAATAAATCTAGTAGCAGGGCTACTGCAAGGGATTTTTGATGCTGGAAATACATTTATATCCTGCAACTTCCTCATCGACATGCACCACGCTGCTCATGGTTGCTTAACAGCATCAGATGCGACTGGGAAGTGTATATGAACATGTGAATGGCCCTTTTGGCACCATATAACTTCCACTTCAAAATCATTTTGATATTACAATGTCTTCTTGTGTTGTCTGTTAAGTTCAGTTTTTTAATCAGTTTATTTAGGCATCGAAACAAATGCACTTTGCTTTTTTTTGCCATGAAAATCAGTCAATGAAGATTTTTCTCTTGTAGTTAAAATGTATTCTAAAGCACCTGTAAACTTGTTCATGTTAAAAATTGGACCTGCTTAGGTTCCAAACAGTTCGGGCAAACAGTACAATTTCTTTTGCACTAACTTGGAACGTATTTTGAATATTCCTGACAGTCCAATATAAGTTGCTTACATCTGGGGAGGCAAGTTAGAGTTGATTTGGCTTAAGTATCTGATTGCAGTTAAACAGTGACAGTTTTCCACTAGGCTTGAATGTGTCTCAGACTACCTTAAACATGAATGTTAATTGCTTGCAAGTTATAAGTCATTTGCTTATTGCCAATTGTTATGGACTTTTGGGCTTGAATAGATTAGGACCTTTGCATATTAAGTTTAAGAACTCCTGCTATAATACATCAATTTAATTTTATTGCCCACTCAAGTCAACGGCTTCTTAGCCACACTGAGCACTAGAGAGAGATAGCCAGGGAGATTCCATAATCAAAGTTCTAAATCTAAATTGCCAAGCCAATGTGATCATCATATACTGTAGAGCCTTTTTTCTGGGCTTTGATATTTTTAGCCCTTTTTTCCCACTTAGAAATATCAGCTGCTTTAAAAGCAAAATGTTTAGTCAATATAGTAAGGTAATTGAAAGTTCACTTTTTTCAAGTGCTGATTGTGCTGTTAATTGTTTGCTTTTATAATCTAAATGACAAATACTTTGTATTGGTTGTGTTCCTGCTCATTTTTTGTAGACATGCCATTGGTAGATAATTTTAGTCATCCTTGACTCAATTAAAATGTAATCAATTAGACACAAAAGAGCAGAATGGACAAACAAAATCATAAATAAGTGGCCAAAAGATAATATAGAAAACCCATATGTTCTTGGTGAACATTCTGTCCCAGACTTAGTATCTCTTTACTCTTATAACAACTTCCACTCTTATGTGAAGACTAGATTTTGAAGCATGCCTATGTGGATTTGTGCTCATTCAGCTACAAGAGGATTAGTGCGATCAGATATTGATGCTAGGTGAGGATGGCTGGGATGCATTTGACATTCCAATTCATCCCAGAGGTGTTCAGTGGGGTTAAGGTCAGTACACACAGATTCTTCCACGCCACCCTTGGCAAACCTTGTTTTATTGGACTACACTTTATGCACAGGGGAATTTTTATGCTGGAGCAAGTTTATAGCCCACATTTGGTTGTGATGGTCAGGTGTCTGCAATTCTTTGGCAGTATATAGTCTATCATGCACCATATGTTTAGTGTTCATATTTAAATTGTTCTGTTTCTTTAGCTTAGACTATGGACACTGGGCATGAACACCACCACTGTGTGACACAGATATTTCTTTCATACTGTATCCAACAGTTTTATTAGTCCTTGTAGCGCTGAGTCACTGTACTGCAGTGTATTTCAAACTCTTTCCTGAAGTAACCTTTAATTGCATAGTTTAGCTTTTCCCTCTACTTTAACACACACACACACACACACACACACACACACACACACACACACACACACACACACACAGGGGAGAATTCTTAATTAGCTAATGAACTGAAAGCACTACGCTCTAAGATACAGTAGAATACCTGCTGTGTTTTATAGGCTGTAAAACCTCTATAAGCCAAAAGCGTAAACCTGATGCAGACTTTAGGGCACAGAATGTCAGAGTGATTTGTACAAAAATTGAAACTGAAAATAAGATCTTATTGATTGAAAAATAATATACCTGTCTCAATTGCAAGAGAAGAGAAGAGCAGTTGAATACATGCTCACTCCATCTCTCACTCACTCAAACTCTATACTGCTAATCCTGATAATCCTGCAGGAGGCTTGGAAACTATTGCAGGGGACTCAGGGCACTAGGTGAGGTATACCCTGGATGGGGTGCCAATCCTTCACATGTCAGACAAAAATTGGAAATTCCAGTTAGCCCAATGTCCTGTAGAAGGAAACTGGAGCACCTGGAGGAAACCAACCATGAGCAGAACATGCAAACTCCATGCACACAGACCCATAGGTGGGGCAACAAGCTCACAAATTCCTAAAATAGTTATTTGGGGGTGGGGGGGTAAGAGATCTGCTAAGCTACTTTGATTTTTTTTGTTTTGTTGGTATATTAAAGTCCATAACATCAATAATAATAATAATAATAAGAAGAAGAAGAAGGTTTTTATTATTATTATTATTATTATTATTATAAATGAATGAATTAATAAATAAATAATAAATAAAATCCCTGTCTGAAAATTGCATTGCCATATGAGTTCATCAGAATTCCTTGAAAAATGATCAAAACTACTGTTGCAACACAAATAAGCACAACTATCTAATGGAGATTTTCTTAAATCTTGAACTTAAGATCATTCCCTGCTGATATCCTCTTCAGAGTGGTCCAAACACACTCAGCTTTTCATTTTTCCTTATCCACCCTGACACTGCATTTTACTGACACATTCAGCAAGGCTGCCCTATTGCAGATATTCTCTCTCTCTCTCTCTCTCTCTCTTACTCTGACTAATGTGTTCCCTGTGTGAGGTTTCATTACCTTCACCTCCAAGCCTTGAAGCTGCCAGACATTTCTCTCGCTGCCAGACTCAAACAATGCCCACCACACAGCTATTTCCTTCCTCCCCAAGATCACGATTTATTGTGACTCACAGCCCGTCACCTTTTTTGCAGAGACAATAGCCCAATGATGCCAGGAGCTGCTATAAAAGATGCTTCCAGCCAATCTCAGCATGGAACTCATCTAATCTGAAGCCAATCGAATCTCATCCCCTTATTTCTCAGGCATACCAAGGGGAGGCTGGGTGACGCTCACATTAAGCATGAGCAGACGGATCACTCATTCAGAGACTGTTTGAGGTTTTCAGTGGAAATGCAAATTCATGCACACAGCCTCAAGGACAGACAGGATTACAGCCTTCTTCTAGTTGTAGAGCTCTGCCTATAAATGGAAGTCTGGTCACATGTCACAGAAATGGCTGAGGAGCTCTATATACAGTGTAAGCTATATTGGCTGTAAAAAAAAATATGACAGTTTGTTTTTAAAATCCATATTCTATAAAAAGTTTTAATTTACTGAAGTAGGAACAAAAGCAGTGCAATATTGAAAAGGATGCTTACTGTAAAAGTACACTCCAAATTTCATTATCATCAGACCTTGAAAAGCTGATCATCATACTAAGGTTAGTATGGTGGGGCAATTTGGTAAAAAGCCTGCTCTAAAATCTCTATTCACATGGATTTATGCCAACTTGTAAAGATTAGCGACTGCATGCACATTTGACACATTGGGTTTACTATCTTGAAAGTACATGGTGAATTATGCAATTAGAAATCTAGAATGTTTGCAAGCAAGACTTTTAATCATATTGTACATTGTTTTCTGTTGTCATATAAAGTGTTATTGTGCTCTCATAGAGTTTTGCATTGGAATTGTTTTATTTATAAATAAATGATGGGATTATATATATGCTTATTTGTTACAGAAAGCTATAAATAGTATATTATTACTCTCAGTACCCAAGGTTAGAACTAAGTTTGGAAAAACAGCCCTTAGGTGTGGAGCTCCTTCTGCATGGATTTGTCTGCAAAATAAAGTACAATTTACAGTTATTTATTTCTCTGGATTGTGGCTTTATGTAAGGCAACTCTAAAAACATCAGTGAGCTGTCATTATTGGAACCAATCATGACTGGTTTAAAGGTTTTAACTGTGTTTCTTTTCGGAAGAATTTTATATGACTGTTTTTTCTCTAATGTGACATGTCTGTCTTGGCTAAACCACTTGTGAGAAAAGCAATTAAAACTTCAGTTTTCTGGTTAAATAAAGATGATTATGATTATCATTATTATTGTTTTATTTAAATTGGGCAGTTTAAAAAAAATTTTTTTTTTACTTTGGATAAGTAGATGGATTCTACTTATGGTAAATGGTTTACATATAGTATACAGAGCACCGTAAGTTCAATACCATTTATGGATGTCAACATTAAACCCATGATGTCTGCAGAATTCATTCATATTATTAAATCTACCAATGCAGGAATATGAAACATAATATTCATGCAACACATTACATAGTACATCTCTCTCTCTTCTTCTCTTACACATATGCACACACTCTCACACACATTTTAATGCATCATATGACATATATAACACACATTTTTTTAAGCAAACCACCATCTTATAACAACAGGCAGAAATGATAAAATCCTATAATATGATTCCATCATCTTACTCTCATCCATTTGTGTTTGAGGTTGACTGATATTTTGTACCAGGGCTCTGCTTGCCATAGAAATCTCATAAACAGAGAATTCAGAAGATAGAGAGAAAAGCAATTCCATTACTAGTGGCAGTTCACTTTATTTTACTTATCCACTCCACTGTCCTCTATTCACTCTAGATGGCTTGTTCCCACAGACTCAGATCAAATCATAATGGTCATATGAATCACTTCTCTTTAAATGCTGCCTGGGCGGCATGGTAGCGCAGCCAGTGGTGTTGCTGCCTCATAGCTTATGGGTCACTAGTCTGATCCTGAGCTCAGGTTATTGTCTTTAGTGATGTTCTCCCAGTGTTGGAGTAGGTTCTTTTATCTACTTAAAACATATCACTTCTGTAGTGCCTATACTAATTTGACCTTAAGTGTAAATGTGAATATGCACAGTGCCTTCTCTGCTACAGAGTGCTTCTCCCAGCTATATGCAATATCTCCAAGAAGAACCTGTCATTCCACTGCAGGAACTGCTACTGCACATATGTAGCACATAAAGACCAGTAACCCCAAGTAAAAAAAAATATATAATAATAATAACCAAATAAATAATAACCAAATATAATAAAAAATACCATCCACAGTATAAACAGTACATAATACATAGTACAGTATGATATACTATGTCAATAGGGAGATTCGTTTGTGTCAGATATCAAGGTTTTGTAGTAAAACATAAAAAAAGTTGATTCTAATAATAACTACTGTATAATGCCTAGTAAATGCCTCCACTGCCACATGTTTCATAGTGGCACTCGTTGACAATATGTGACTTTAGAAGCTGATCAAAAAAACCTTTTCTGTGTCTAGAGCCTCTAGAGTTAAACTGGCCACCCAGTGAACCTGTCTAATGATAGATTTTTCTAATAATTGTCTAATAATAATCATTATTTTGCTGTTATTTACTTACTCCAATAAAGGAATCCTTAGAGGCAATGAATCAAGAAGTCTGTTTAGAGTCTGACACACAATAGCTCATCTCTCACATATTTGTGCTACCATTTAGATATCATGACACAATTTGAACTGTTTTAATGGGATTTCCATGCTACTACTGTATATAGGTTTATTATATAAAGGATATAAGGAAGTGTGTTTCAAAGCAGCTTTCTTTTCCATTAAAGTAAACATTTCTTTTTCAATGATTTATAGATTTACTTCTATCAGCTATGTCTCAGGGGAGCAAAGCCACTGTTATGATGTGCAGTCTAGCTGTAATGATACACTTTACAACAGTGCACAATTATTGAGCCAACACTGGTTAAATGCTACACTCAGGTGGATGATTGATCTTTCTTCACTTTCTGTCTGATAAATAATTCATGATCTTCACTTTTTACCTTGGGTTTAAGATAAATATATATATACAAATCTGCCAAGTGTATATGAGTGTCAAAGATGCAGATTCACACTGATACAAGGTTTGTAAAGATTAAATAATATGCTATATTAGTGCAGTGGTTTCCAATACTGGTCCAGGCAGACTTCCTGTTCTGCACATTTCAGTGTTTTCTCAGCTCCAAGCACACCTGATTTAACTAATCGGCTAATTTACAGACTTTTCAAAGTGGAAGTTGGTGTGATAGAGCAGGGAAAACGCAAAAATGTTCAGAACACGGTTGGGAACCACGGGCTATATGAACTTTCAAAGTTGAGCTCATTAACTTAAACTGATTTTCCAGCCTTGCCTAAGATTCCATGTGATCAAATGCAAATTACTTTTCTACATGCTGGGTTTAAAAGAAGTGTTTACCAAGGCCATGCCAGTCATCTCTCTTTAATCCACTACTGTAGAGCACCATCACTCCTCATTTAAACGCGGCAGATAAAAACAAAGTCATGCTTTGGTAAACAGATACCAGTCACTGATCCTTTTCTCTCATTAAGTTTTGTTGAAGGTGCAAACACAACATGCTTTACAAAACCATTATCAACGCTTGGAAAGTAAAAGATTCACTCAAATTGTCTGTTGCATATTCAAGCTATGAAAATAATCCAATATTGATCTCTACCTTCTTAATAACATGGAGCATATTTCTGTAGTTGACCCTCTCAGGCATAATTCAATCTTCTCTAATTCAGTGGTTGGTAATAGTTTTGACCATGGGGCATGAAAGTAAAAAATGCTGCTGGAATTTCCTTTAAGGCAGGTTTTTTTTAGCTTACTACAGTATGTAGTACAGATTCCTCTCTTAAATTTGATTTGATGTATTATAATTATAATGTTCATTTAAATGGAGATTTAAGACATTTTAATTAGATGGGAAATAGAGCTAGTATCCAGTGGCTATTGCAAAGTAAATCTTAATGCCAGCTAATCTAAATATGTATTTTCAATACATGAAAAATTTCATGACTGGTCTAAAGCACACAAATAGTTCTGTAGACAGGAGAACCAAATCACACACATTCATTCCAATTCATGGCATAAATAAGTAGCAGATATGTTTAGTCTGTTTTGGCTGACATGAAACCTTAGTATGAAGAGTAAAAGATAAAACTAGCTTTTAAACCCTTAAAACATTACACAAGCAGCAACACAGCATAGGTAAATGATGATTTAAAAAAAAGTGCTTATAAGCCTTGCCATTGTGTGTTAACGGGGAGACTACAGACTTAAACCATGTACTTGGGTTTTCGGGTTCGATAGGTAGAACAAAAGTTATCATTACTTTTATAAAGGGTGAATTTTACCACTACCGGAATATGGGAATGACATCACAAAAAATGTAGAACTCATCAAACTTCATTGCCTGTATGACCCGTTTCGATTTTTTTGCCCAGTCATGTTTGGGTAGTTGGTTAAAATAAACTAAAATCCAGTCCAATGTAAAGATTGGAACTGTATATGCTCCATAAAGCTAATAAACAGCTATAGTTCAGGTCTAGTTCTGGTACTTACGAGTTTTACAGTTTACAACATTGCAAAACTTTAGAAAGCCTTCAACAGTGGTCAAGTTTGTGAAAGTCAACTACAGTAGCAAATTCAAGACATGCTGTGTTAGAAATGTTATGGTGGACACAATCACAGGGAAAAAATTGGTCTTTTATTTACTCAAGTAAACACTGGTAGTCAAATCAATGACGAGTAATCAAAATAATCACTTAATGGAAGTCAGTGAATCTACAAACAACATGAACAATGAATAGGAGTAACTCTAAGTTGTAGTCAGAGAAATCGTAGCAAAGTCATACACGAAAGTCACACAAATGGCTCGATAACATCAGGAGAGAACTCACTAAAGCGTATTCTTGGCAACCCTCCTATTGTTCTGAGTTCTATTTATATCTAGTGTTAATGACAAACAGTTGTGTCTGATTAGAGCTCAGGTGAGCTGGAGCATGCATGCTGGGATTAGGAGTCTGTTTCAGCTATACTAGTATGTGGTTTCCTCTTGGTCGCTAGTGGCCTGACATCTGGTATTCTAATGTACAGTATAATTAGATATGAAGTGTAAATATCTTAGATTTTAGATTTAAAAAATCATTGAAAAAAGGAAAACCTCATTGAAAAACCTTTATGATCATAATTGTATCATAATAGACACTCTGCTGAGTTATTTAATGATAGTCAGAGATTGTTTAGTAAGAAATAGTCCTATATAACTTTATTGTCTTTCCCACAGGATAATAAGATTCTGTGTTTGGCCTTTCTAAATGTCTCAACATTTCCATAATGCGCATTGAAGCAACCTGAAAATGTAAGTCTTATTGACTTGTAAATTGATTTTGTTGTGGAATGCTCATATCAAGTCTAATCAAAGAACAATTAGGTATTTACTATGCATAGGCCTACAGATCCCTTTTCAAATCAGTCAAACATCTCAAAAGGCAAGACTGCCTTAGAATTATTCAACATATCTAGTATATTAAAATACTGTGTCAAAATACAGTTATGTAACTTTTAGTAATTTGGATTGCTGAAAAGGTTAATTACATATGACTTAATAAAGTTAGAATGGTTTAAAATAAATTGAGAAAAAAATATCTAAACAGTCCTTCAGTGGGCACTAAGCATATCACATAGGGATCTTTTCTAAATTCCAGGCAAATAAATCTGAGCTGATAGAGAGCCAGCATGCCACTGATCTGATTCATGCAAAGGCACATTAAAGTGTTAATACATGCTCCCCTTTGGGGGTCCAGATCTCCCCTCTGAAGTTTGATGTGACTGCACCTGCATTCCCCCATTGTCAAAACTTACACAAATAAAACATGACCAACAGACAACCGAACACGTCAAAACATCTATAAATTAATAAAAGTTAATTTGTCATTATACCATTACACTACACTTTACCACTGCGCCACTACTCAATTTTGCAGATACACCCACAAAACTGCCAAAAAAATCAAAACATCCCTGCACCCTTAATTAAAATTTTTTCCTGTAGTTGTCTCTAGTGCACAGCTTTGCTTTAAGAAAGCTTACATACACTACCGTTCAAAAGTTTGGGGTCACTTTTTTATTTCTTTCTACATTGTAAAGGAATGCCGAAGGCATCCAAAAAATGCATTAATCTCCTTTGAACAGTTGATATTGAGATGTGTCTGCTACTTATGCTCTGTAAAG
>JAQMYL010000012.1:25940520-25950696 GCA_030014365.1 Clarias pachynema
ACACACACACACACACACACACACACACACACACACACACACACACACACACACACACACACACACACACGCACACGCACACACACTTCCTTGCTACAGACAGGATGTAATGCTATTCTATACTAACTCTAACCATGGTAACCAAAATCGTCAATTACAAATTTAAATACAGGATTATGGGGATATGACCCAATGCAGCCCCTACAAAGTCAAAACTGCCAGACAGTCCCATCCTGGCAAGGACATTTGATCCCCATGATGTAAAAAAACATCCATGCAAACAATATGTCTTGACAATCCAAATTTCTGGAGTATAATACAATCAAAGTAATTAAACAAAGAACACTCTATGTTATCCATAGCTGTCATCTATACATATAATAAATCTGTAGTTGGTGTGTCTGTACATTGAAGTTATTTGCGAAAAAATAATTTGGGGAAATGTAAGATGAGTAATAGAACACATCAAGATGGTTTTGGGAATTTTTGCCAATTTTTGTCTGTTTGTTTGTTTGTGCATGCATCACATAAAACCTACTAAACAAATTTTAATAAGGTTTACACATGTGTATTTGGCCAAGCTTGATGTAACATATAGGTTTTGTTTCATCGCAACCGGCCCATAGAAAGAGAAGATATGAAACAAGGCATGGTAAATTTTTTAATATGCGCTTATGAGTGTGCAATTGAAATCTACTTAATAAACGTGATCTCGCACACTTTACGGTAGCACGTAAAAATTTTCGTTCATTCCACAATTCAACGGATGACGCTTATGAGTGTGCAATCAAATTCAAGGACAAATACGCAAGCAAAGTCACAGGAACATCCAGTATTTAATAAAATTATTGCAAAAAAATATTTTTTAAGCAAGAAAAATTATGTGACCTTTAGAAAACACATTAATATCATTATTTAGAATTATCAGCATGATATTATCAGCAGGACCCCCAAGAATTTGCAAAGAATAACACATCAGCTCCTCCTGCACATCATAGCTTTTTCCATGCCTGCTAAGATGCACATGATACAGTATAGACACAGAACCATGCTGTCATTTTTCAAAAAGATCATCTAAGCAATTCTCCTTTTGCATTTTTCATCTATTCAAGCCCTCGTATTCTTCTGTTTGTGTGGAATGACCTTGAAAAATATGGTGCTCGATATTGATATGCTTTACTCTATCAGTCTGGAGCATTCTTCTCTGTCTCCATCTCAAATTTGATCCCAACCTCACATGTCAAACCCGGCAAAGTAGGAGAAATAACCAGGCGCTGCTTGGCATGTGTGTGCATGAGTTGTTTTCATTCACATGTGACAGATTGGTTCAAAATGAAATATAATTTATATTTATAAATAACATAATAACATCAAGAAAAAATATATACTTATAAAGAAAACAACAGATTGCTTGCTCTGAACAAGCTTTACCAGCATAAATAAAAATGTGAAAAATATAGGTGGGTTTTGTTTGTATGATTGTTAATCTGGATTTACCACCCTGTCCCCTTGATTGGAACAGCATAACCATGAGAATTATAGAAGTCTTTATTACCCCAGTTTTCATAGTTACACCTGCAAAATCTGCCACTATTTTTCTGCTTTTGGGAGCTTCTGTACATCCCCAATTGAACAAACTAATCTTGGCAGTGCCTTATAATTAGTAGAAGTGGAGGGCCTGCTGGAAAGCAGATCTTAACGAGTGCCTTATGCAATTTAAGCTCGATTAAAAACAGCATGGCTGAATTTTCTAATGACATCCTTTTGTAACTTCATGGCTCTGTGTCTGCCAGTATGCTGGATATCACAACAAGACCATTATTTACTCATAATTTCTACTTAAACTATACAGTATATTTGAGAGCAGGGGTTACAAATTGTTGCCTTGTTATCCATTATGTTCATGTTTATGTTAGTATAATTATTTTGTACTTATTTATTTAATTCCTAGTTATAGACTTATGATTCCATTGCGGCCAATGAAAGTTTTCAAGGAGATAGTGGCACGAGCATATTTTGCTAAATAAAACAAATAGATTGAAGCTTAGGCAACACATTGGCTTAGTGTTTAGCACTATGTCCTTGCACATCCAGGGTCCGGGTTCAATGCTCACCTGGATCTATGTGCATTTTGTGTGGAGTTTGCATTCCCCCCATGCTTGGTGGGTTTTCTCTGGGTGCTCTGGTTTCCTCACAAATCTAAAGATATGCAGATTAGGCTTCCCAAATTGCCCATAATGGGAGCTGAGCATGTGAGTGAGTGCATGTGTGCGCCCTGCGATGGATTGGCACCCCATCCAGGGTGTACCCTGCTTTGTGGAATAGGTTCCAGGCCCCCTGCAACCCTGTAAGCGGTATAGATGGTGAGTGAGTGACATTGAAGCAGTAGCTATGTATTTGAATGTATTAAAGATAAATGAAATATGCATAAATTAAAGACTTTTTAAACTACTGTTGCTAAATAGTGTATGTGTGTGTGCCCTGCGATGGATTGGCACCCTGTCCAGGGTGTACCCTGCCTCGTGCCCGAAGCTTCCTGGGATAGGCTCCAGGCCCCCGCGACCCTGAATACAGGATAAAGCGGTATAGAAGATGAATGAATGAATGTTGCTAAATAGTAAATTTTTTATGAATTAATAAAGATATCAATAAATAAGGACAAAAACAATCACCAAAATCCTGTAAACATAAAAGTCTATGGTACCTCTTCACAGTAAATGTCTTGACTGTCTGACATTTGCAGAAGACTTCAACCACAGGTATATTGATGAGACCCTTAGCTGCAGTAAAACATTTGAATAGTTCAGACATTTTAAGGAGGGCCGTATTTCATAAATGGAGATCCCAGCTGAGGTTGATTGGAGCCCACTGCTTTTCATGTTTATACTGTATGAACATTTAGTGAGTGGAACACCTTATCCTAAAAATGGATGGATAACTTATCTCCAATTTATGGAAGAGATGCATCTGTCTGTGGGAACTGAACACAGAATCATTCACAAACACCACTTGCACATTACAGGAACTCAGCTCTAAGTTATTCCCCATACAGTATATGTCTGACTGTTCCCCATACTGTATAGTCCTGACCTCGCTCGAAGCCATTTTCTCATGTTTGGGCCATTAAAAGAGTTCCTGAGATGCCAGCATTTCAGAGGTGAAACAGGTAGTCCGAACATGACTCCAGGGTATTGAGAAACATGAATGCTATCAAAGTACTAGTAAAATGCTAGGATAAGTGCAAGAGAAATAAAGGTCTTGTGAATGTGTACGATTATGTACAATCAAATGTCCCATCTGACTTGAATGCACCTTGACCTTAAATGAGTAATTAAAAAGAAATAGAAGACAAAGTACATTTCTACAAAAGCCAGGTGTGGCATGTGTGCTGTGGCTAAGCATTCTTTACTTCTCTCTCACACACATGAAGAATCTCACTGCCTTTTTGAGAAACCAAAGGTAATCAAACACCTAATTATTCATGGGTGTGCAATATTTTCCAAAAGGGCAGGTGTGGCTGCAGGTCTTTGATTTAAACCAAGCAGAACCATTTTTTGATTTCACTATTTTAATCACTTGGTACCATTCTTCATTATAGTTGTGTTATTTTAGTTTTGGTTGAAACGAAAACTCACAGCAAGACATGAACTTTGCAAATACTGTAAATTTTGTCAACCTAGGTTTAAGGGTTCTTATTACTACAAGATCTTTAATTAGAGATATTTACTTCCGACCTCATACTACATAAAATACATAGAAATTTAGACACACTAAATCTATTCTTTTTATTGAGTGCAAATAATGTAATAAAGCTCTGTAAGGTAACTCTGCCCATTATTCTGATACAGTATATTTTCTTGTGTGAATTGTTATCAATTCATGATTGTCATTGCTGTAGTTTTGTCCCTTCCAGAGTCTTATTCCACTTAAGGACTAGTGTGCAGTGGTGGCTCAATAGTTAAGTCTCTAGTTTGCTGGTCAGAAGGTTGACAGTTCAAGCATCAGCACCACCAGGCTACCACATTTAGGCCCTTGATTAGGAAGTCTATCATAGCTGACCCTGTGCTATTCTCTGACCCCAATTTCCTAACAAGGTGGTATGTCCAAGGAAAAGACTTTTACTGTGCTTTAATGTGAAGGAAAAAAAACAGTCTTTCTTCCTCTATTTCAGTGTTCTTGGAATAGCCCCTGGATCCACTGCTCCTCTTATCAGGATAAAGCAGATGCTAAAAATAATTGAATACGTAATGCTGGGCATTTTGCAAATAATAGGATGAGGTTAAGCTAGAAAAAAAAGAAAAAGAAAAAGTCACTAAAGTGAGTCTGCTGCAGTGCACTTTCCTATCGGCGTAGGATGCTGTTTCGCAACTATCTGTGACGACTATATGACGTGTTCAGATGTGCAACGGCAGGCCTTTAAGGAGCTGCTTTCCAAAGACACATGTGTGGGCTAAATATCAAAGCTTTCACCATCTCTATAACACTGCCTCGTTCCAATCTTCCTTCCACAAGCCAGAGAAGCATCCATGTTCCCTATCCTTCACTCCCCCTCTCCATAAGGAAAAACTGACCTTGACTTCACACTCTACACTCTAGGCTCAGATTACAGCAAATCTTTTTTCAACACTCAGCCTCCCCAAATCCTATTTTTTCCACTTCTGCTGGTTTTATACTCAATCTGAAGATTGAAGAGAAGAGAAAAGTGAGCTGAAGGTGTGCAGGTCTGAGTGTATTTCAGCCACTGTATATCTATTATGATTCATAGTTATGAATATTCATAGTACACCTTCCTCTTAGTTTGGATTTCAGTAAATCTCACAAATCACTCTAGGTACCCAGAAGGAGAGATGTAGAATATTTGATGTTTTTTTTTTTTTTGCCATAATAATAATAAAATAAAAAAAACCTTTAGTCATGTAAAAATGGTTCTATACTGTATAAATCTTTGCAACAGGCTTTTTACAAATATTTTAGAAAGAGTGTGAGCAGAAATTAACGTGCCACAAAAACTAAGGTGTTGTCAGTCACTTTGTATTTGCTTCAACTCAAAGGATTAACCACAGGATTATATTAATAATTTGTAGTGTTGTTTTTATTTTCATCTTCTAAATTTCTGTCATAGGAGTCTTACTTCTTATAGTATATTTCTGACTAATTTCAAGCCATTTTCAGAGCCAGGGATGGTTATATAATGGATTGTAACAACAAGCATAAATAAGGAGTCTGGTTCAGCTTCTTTTATACCCTTCTAATCCTTTCACTATCATGCTGCTAAAAGTTAATAAGAAAAATTAATGACAAGATTTTAAAATCAGTGTGAAATAGCTTGAAGCACAAAACTAGAGCAATGAGCTACAGCACTTCTATGGAGAATCCTGACATGCTCTACATTTGCAATACACCTTACTTAATCTGGCACTGAAAAAGGCTCCTTGGTCTTGCTTTAAAAAAAATAAATAAATAAAAATAAAAATACTTTTGTAATACTACTTTTGATTAAATGTTGGTTCAAAAGGCTTTATTAATTTTTTTTTTTACATCCTGGACAGAACAGATACAACAATCTGAAGTGACAGAATAACTGTTCAGAGAACATGAAAGTGATTATACAGTATAAAGACAAATGAGGGAGATGGCATGCAAATTATTTGGAATCAGAATCATGATCTATCACAATCAGAAACATGCACAATTTTTAAGTAGTTTAATTAATGGTTTTAGCATTATTATCTTAACTTAGACTATTCAACATATAATGAGGAAAACTGTAAAATCTAACAGAATAAATTCTTTGTTGCAATAATAAATACAGGGGTTTGCTTTGTCCTTATGGTATGTAATTAATTAATGTATTAGGGCTAATCGATAATTTGGATTACATTTCACTTAAGTAAATAATACACAACTAATTTTATTTCAACAGATCAAAAAGTGGTTCAAGTAAGTAAATTCCCTTAGTGTAGCATAGTTGATGATTTTCAGCTAAGTAAAGTGCTGGATAACCATAATGTTTCTGTGATATTATAACATACTTTCCTTTAAAATGTACTGTAAAATATGATATTTTGTAAAATTTAGAATATATATCTAAAATTTAGAACATACTGACAAGGAATGTACTCCAATTCATAAAACAGACTTACTAGTGTTATTTAGAAGAGTGGGCTTTATATAAAGTGCACATGTGCTGCTGTGTTATATATTTTATATCCGTTATCACCCAAATGAGGATGGGTTCCCTGATTGAGTCTGGTTCCTCTCAAGGTTTGTTCCTATTGCCATCTCAGGGAGTTTTTCCTTGCCACTGTCGCCATCACCCTTGGCTTGCTCATCAAAGACATTTCATTCATCATTCATTCATTCATCCCATTATTATCTAGACACATTTTTCTCACACATACACACTTCCATAAAATTTCTTTCATTTTTGTGAAGCTGCTTTGAGACAATGACCACTGTTAAAAGCACTATATAAATAAAATTGAATTGAATTGAACTGTGTTATGGGTTTCACTTTGTACTTGTTTAGTTTCTCCTTTTTTCTCCCTTTAAATAGTAAGTGAAGCCAATCGTTCTTAACACAAATGGCAATATAAAACTACTTAACATTTAAAAATGAGTAAAATGTGCAAAAGCCATTTTATACATACTGCATGAGCACTGGTTTAAAAAAAAAGAAAGAAAAAAAATATTATTATTGTTTGTTTGTTTGTTTTTCTTATAATCTGAGTAGATATTTATATTGTTTCGGTGATGCATAAGAACAATTAGTTTTTCTACTATAAAAAAAGAAGAAAGCATATAGAAAAAACGACCAAAAAAACCAAAACACAGCAGCACATGTGCACTTTATTGAAAGCTCATATGGTTACTGCAGTGTAACGAAACCGCCAGTGACAAGTAGATCTTGTTTTTAACAGATCCACTGCTACTGCAGGCATAAACTACAGGGAATTACAGGATTCTCAAAGCACACACTTCACTCTACAGGTCAAATGAGGCTATGTGATGACAGTGGAGTACCAGAAAATATCCAGGCACACCATGGCAGGCCATTACGGATATTTAGGGACATTAAATTAATAACATCAGTTCATCTAAAGTGCAGGAAATACTCTTTGACTCTGATGTGTTCCAGTGGAGCAGAGATGTCGTTTTGCTGCTCTGGTGTTATATACTGCTTGAATGGGCATGACCATCAAAGCAAAAGGGGCATGATGCAGTTCACTGTTCTTGTGGCTGAGCACTGATCATGCTTCTCTAAATGATTTAATGATTTGATGTGGACTGGACTATGGTGGCTGGTTATGGCATGACAACAACCCGGCTTTCTCCACGTTTATCAGTATTTTAAATATTAATAACTACTGCTCTGAATTATGACCTCATAAGTGGTAAAGGCTTTATCAGAATAGGCATGAAAAATAATATCTATAGGAAAAAGATTTAGTGGGACCTTTTGCTAGAAGCTGATTTAAATATCTGTATAATGGCATCATTAAATTGTTGTGGAGAAGGGTTAGGACACTTTGTAGTTAAAAGGTGAAATTGTAATAGATAAACAATCACTGTTATATAGACTCAAAAACATAACATTGTCATAGCATTATATATATTATAAAAAGTTTTTTGTGATGGGATTCGAATGTTTGCTGATGTAGGCAATGGAAACAGCATGAATAAGGACACCGATGGTCGCAAGGGCCTGGAGCCTGTCCCGGGTAACTCAGGGCACAAGGTGAGGTTCACACTGAATGGGTGCCAACGCAACACAAGCACACACACTTACACAGCCATTCACATGCTATGTGCAATTTGGAAATGCCAGTCATCCAACAAAACCACACATGCTGGAAACCAGAGTACCCAGTGACGCAAACTCCACACAGACGTCAGCCTTCCACCCTTGAGGTGCATGGTGACAGCACTAGCCACTGTGCTACTCAGTAAGGATATTTAAAGGCAAAACCTATTTTTAATTTTGAAGAAAAATGTTTATGCAGAAACAGTTGATAGAATTTATAGTGGAAATATTTTAACAAATAAACAAAAAAAAAACCTGTAATATTTCATTTTTTATCACTTGCGTTTATTTATTACATTGCCCATTGGCATGAACATTCACTCACCTCTATTTCCCCTCATAACAGTTCTATTTAATACCTTCTGTTTCCAATAGTAAAAAACAACTCTACCCGTCAAATATTAAAGTAGAGTTTGAATTATTATTATTATTATTATTATTATTATTATCATCTCAGAACTGAATCATTCCAATTTAAATATTAAATTGATGTTTGACAGTGCAAGGGTTGAGACACACACACATGCACACACACACTGTTTTAGGCAAGCTTCAAGTAGAATTTATAATATTTAAATTATAAGAGTTATAAGCTAATGGAAACTTGTAATGTGTCAAATCAACTATTTCTTTGGAATGCTTTCAAGGAAATGTTTTTCACTAATAAAGTTAGATTTGCAAGAAGCATTGTGAGGATTCTGCAGCAATGTCTGGCTCTGAAAAATTAATACACTGCCAAAGTGCCAAAACTTGCAGTTTCCTAAATGACCACTAGGACTGCTAGCTCCAAAAGTCAACCCCATAGAACTACATTTTCAACTTTACAAGAAAAATCCTTTTTTTCAGCCAGGTATAAAAAGAAAAAAAGGTTTTGGTCCCCAAAGCTAGATTCTACATTCATGACAAATGTATAGGAAGGTGAATTGTTATGCAACTCATCAGGTAAATTATACTTAAGTAACAGCTGCACAGCATCACTTTAGCTAACCAGCATTGTAGTTTAAATTACCATAAGACATGGGATGGCATGTAGGATATGGATCAGTTGGGTTCAAAAAGTCATCCATTGTCTATTCATTCTACCCATTTGCCTATTTATGAATTCACTGAGGTTTAGTCTGAGCCAGGTCTATGGGTAAACTGAGACATAAAGTGATTATTGACTGATATGGATCCTAGATCCATGGTCTATTAATTACGGTCATTTTAAATAAATAAATAATAAAATAAATACATTTCCCATTTTATTTTAAATAAAATCCACAAAAAGATGTACATCTCTTCACGGAATAGATAAAGAGGATTTTCCCCAATAATCCATCCCTAAAGAATGTATCATGGATTCCTGTTCATTGCTGAGTATGTGATGAGATCAAAAAATATACAGTACAATCCCAATATAGTGAGATCTTCTGTGTCTAGATATGTTGATAGATATGTACCCAACATATACTGCGCCTAGATATATTAATAGATTTCCCCAATCAAAGTACTGTTCCAAATCAAACAATAATAAATGGTAAGCACTGTTACCTCACACCTCTGGGGTCGGGGGTTCGAATCTCACCTTCAGTTTGTGTGTATGGATTGTGCGTGCTCTCAATTTCCTCCAGAAGACTCAGAAGACTTTGTACTTTTGTGTAGACTGATTGGCATTTTAAAATTGCCCATAGTGTGTGATTGAGTGAGTGCATGCTTTGCCCTGTGATAGTTTCACACCCCATCCATAAATGTGTCCCTACATTGTGCCCTAAGTTCCATTGGACAGGCTCCAGTTCCCCACAAGCCTACACAGACCCTGCAAAGGATTATCAGTATACAGTAGATAATGGATAAATGGTATGAGACTGTGGACCTGGTCTCTTAATATTCAGCTCCTAGTCTAGGTATATTTCTGAAATTACCTATATTTACTTATATTTTCATGTCTTTTTTGGGTGTATGTCACATAAGAATTATGACAATGGAAATATGACAGAGGACAAAGAGAGGTTATTGCAACAGATAATAGATAGTGATAAGGTAGAGTGATTATGTAAAGCACTCAAGTGGGAGTATTGATATGTCTCAATTTGCTCTTGTGGGTGTTGACCCAATTTGGTTGGCTGGTTAACCTTACAGATGCTGCAGTGATTAAAGAGGCTGTTTCACACACCTACAGAAGCTGTTATCACTTACCACACTGCTATCATTCACCACACAAAACAACTAACTATATCACAACTTTCTCAGATCAATTCATATTTGTACTGTACATTTTTTGATATTTATTGAGCTAGAACAGTAATATACACTAAAAAATGCTGGGTTATTTTTTCTACCCAAACGCTGGGTTGCCTCTGTTGGGTAATTTTTCTGGGTTATTTACAGAG
>JAQMYL010000012.1:25984276-25999283 GCA_030014365.1 Clarias pachynema
TTCGTGCGGCCGTCTTCACCACTTGGAGAAATGTTCCCACTCACCTCATGGAAACGCTTGCATCAAGCATGCTGCAATGAATTTTTGAAGTGATCAACAATAACGGTGAAGCTACTCAGTACTGAGTTCATGTTTGGAAGTTTGATTTCTGTTTTGGGGTGCTTTACGTTTTTTTTTTGGAGGTGTGGTCCTAAACTTTTGATCAGCTGTAAAACAGCCTGTTTTTAATCGTTGTTTTCATTCAATTGCATGCTCAAAAAAATGTTTTGTCTCACTCCCATTTCTTCTTGTTGCATGTTGAAGCTCTACTTGGAACCTTGTTAAGATTCAACGATGCAAAATATGATTTTTTTGCCATTTTTCAAGTTGTCTTAAACTTTTGATCGGGACTGTATAATATTATTTTATACTATAAGATGGTAACATTATACTATAACTTTATACTATACAATATGGCACACACACACACACACACACATCCTATGGCTAGATGCCATCTTTATTCCAGGCTTTATATGTCTTAACACCTTACAACATGAGAAAAAGTGACTCTTTTTGCTCTATTTAGCAAGAAACAAAATACCATAAATAGGGTAAAAATTGGCTAGTATTCCTACCACAGTATTACAATAATGCAGAAAACAATATGCCTTTTCTAGCTATTTTTTCATATTTTAAGCTTGAACTGATCTTAATGATTTTGTTAGCATATTCTATATAATTTATTTCTAAAAGGAAGCAAATGAACTGTCTACGGAATGGGATTCATAGCTTGAAATTTGTTTTAGGAAATAATTGGAAGACAATTTAACTAAAGGCAAGATATTGTTGTTGGCTAAGATAACTTTCATTTTTCTCCAGTAAAATGGGTTGGAACTGCTGCAACATGACACATTTCTACACGATAGATGTCTATCACACATGAATGATTGGCTCACTTGTGTCACAGCAAAATACACAAAGCATACAATGTATTTGAATCCAGTCTGAAAAATGGGTCCAGACAAATTCTAGGGTTGCTAAACAGTACCAGGCATTTCTCATTTTCTTTGTTTTCTATTCTCAACTGTTGAGAGCCCCAGTTAGCACATCCTACACCATCCTTGTGGATGCTCTTTTCATATCTTGTATTTTAAGTTTTGAGGTTGACATGTCAAGGAGAATGTCAGATGTATATTTTTAGCATATTTCATAGATACCATAAATAATTACATGAATGTTTGTGAGGTATGCACTCATTACATTATTAGATATAAATGAAACATGATGCTATACAGTATTTATCTCTCAGGCATGAAATGCACACATGTATAGACAAACAAAGGAACAACCAATACTTGTGTGCAAAATAACAAAAATAAGTCCAACCTGTTTTAAAGGATTATTGTGCAACATTGAAGAGAAGAGATCTCTTCATGGCACTTCACATGGCATGGAATTAAAAACTTCAAAATTTTCTATGTAATTAGAATCTTAACATTCAAAGCCATTCTGTCTTGAAGAAAAAAAAAAAAGAAAACTACCACTGGTAGGATGGCAGGAGCACTGATCTCTCTCTCTTTCCCTCTTTCTCTCTCTCTCTCTGAAGTGTCTGTATCACCCAAAGACTCTTCTGCTTGTGCCTGAAATTGTTGAGCTACCACTCTTTGCTATTGCATTTTAATCACCTATGCTAATGGTTTTACAGTATGTCAGTGTTCAGCAAATAACACCACGTATCTACGCTTATACACAATTTCAATAACCTTAAGGTATTTTATTACACAGACTACCACAAAGTAATAAACAAGACCAAAACACACAAAAACACTGAATATCATACTGTGCATGGTTGTGTATGTGGCAAATAAAAATTTTAATTTGAATATAAACAGTTTCATGTCAAAAATCATACACCATAGCAGGACAGAGCACAGCAACAAGATACAAGGTAGTTTTTCAGCATCAACATGGTCTCTCCCAGGCCTTAGACTTGGGTTTCAAGATGTGCTATTCAAGTTATTAGGAAGAAGCGGAAAGAAAGGGCAATTTTGTGGAATGTATGCTTATTGCTGGGCCAAAGAACCTTAATGCAGCAGATTAAAGACACATCATTCTTACCTCCCTCCAGCATCAAAATATCTCCAGCAGTGCCATTAGCAAAGACCTGGGACCCAGGGTACATCCATCTACTGTCCAGAGAACTCTGGCCAGAAGTGGCCTTCATCTAAGAATTACAGCCTAAAAGCCATACCTCTGACGTGGAGACAAGGCCAACCTAACTATTCACAGAAACATAGCAACTGGCTTGCAGAAAAATGTCAGCAGGTGCTCTGGACTGAAATTTGAAATATTTGGCTGCAGCAGGTGGCAGGTTGTTTCCCGAAGGGCTGTAGATCGTTACACTAATGAGTGTCTACAGGCAACAGTGAAGCATGGTTCCTTTTAGGTTTGTGGCTGCATTTCTGCAAATGGAGTTTGGTTAGTGTAAAGATTTGGTTAGGGTTAATGGTGTTCTCCATACTGAGAAATATTGCTAGATACTTTTCCACCATTCAGTAGTATTCAGGGAGGCATCTGAAATTCCCAAATGACCCAAAACATACAGCCAATATCATTAAAAACTTCTATCTTCAGCATAGAGAAGAATTAGGAGTCCTTTAGGTGATGGTTTGGGCCCCACAGAGCTGTGATATGAACATCATCAAGTCTCTCTGAGATTACATGAAGAAACATGGGACTATGCAGCCATCATGCTGCACAGGAAGGACACTCATACTTTGGTACAAAATGCACAAATGAATTCCAGAACAACAGCAATGGACCTGAGTTACACCAGTTTATTAGGATGAAATGTCAGAAAGTACTCAAATCAGCCACACTCATTAACTCTTTTTGTATGTAATAATGTAAATAATTTTTTTTAGGCCCCTGGACAGTCATAAACATGCTATGCTGTGTGTGTGTGTGTGTGTGTGTGTGTGTACTGTATACAGTTGCCAAAACATTTTGAGAAATATTTCTTACATCTTTTTAATAATATATGTTACTATAATGTTGAAATACACTTCAAATGAACATCAAACTTGTAATAGCTTTTACACACTTTATGTTTATTCGCATACCAGGAACACTGTGAAAGATGGATCTTTTTTTTTTTTTTTTGTATCATTTTCTCCTTCCAAGTCTTCGATATACTTGGACTAATGTTAGGTGTCCTTGCCAAACTGACAGTTCTCCAGAAAAAAGGCTAGATAATATTACATTTGGACCATGTGGAGTACATTGGTTCAAAACAAATTTTGACAGGTTCTGTAAAAATTGTGAAGAAAACAAATAGCCTGCTGGTGAGGTCAGGTTTAGCATTGGTAAACACAGTATTGCTATCAGTCTTAAGGTTTTTTTTTTTTTTTTTGAGACATGTAAATGTGCTGTTGTTCACCTCCACACATATCAACCCTTCTGTTCTTGCATTTCTTGGAAAATATACAGATTAATGACAACAAACAGCATAATTCAACAGAAGAATGTGTTCTTGGTGTGCTATACTAGCCATGTGTTATTTGGTGTAATGTTTATGCTATCATGTTGCCTGTAACCCAGTTGATGTACTTTCTTTTGATGTATCCTAAATGAGGCCTTCGCAGACTGTGAGAGAAGCCCAAAAATGTACTCACACTACAACAGTTATCTATACTTTTTTTTAAAACTCAAATTGACTTTGCAGAAATGTGTAATATGTTTCCTCTAAAGATGTCAATAGCAACACCATTATTAATGCTATCCTGTGACTCTCAGAAGAGAGGCATATATTTTTTATGTTGAGGTGTGTATAAATTTTTTTGGGCCCAACAGTATATATACGCATGAGTATATTGGGTAAAGATATCTATAAACTGCCTTTTTCTCCCACAAGAGCAGGGATGCCCATTTCAGATAACAAAGAACAAGTACTTTTTTAACCACCAGTCATTAGGTGCGCTGCAGTTTGTGAAGTACATGCATGGATGGAATAATTTGAAATTTGCGCATTCATTTGTCATTCATATTATTGTTTAGTTTTTATTAATTTACAAAAAATACAACACATTTCATCATAGTTCTTGTTTTTAGAGATTATTTTTATTTAGTTTTAGTCTTGTCTTCATCATGAAAAATAGGTTGTCAACTAAAAATAATGATGAAAAAAATTTAAACTGCCATGACCTTAATCAAATCTTTCAAGCAGCAAAAACGATCCCAGATGAGATAGTACTAATGTAAGTTGGTGGAAGGGATCAAGTTTACAGGGGTGTTGGTTAAAAGAACATAAAAGACAACCTCGTATATGTCAATTATTATAGAATTGCATATCAATTGGCACAACTGCTGTTTTACTGGGGGAAAAGACTGCACTATTGGAATTTTTAAAATGCAGCATTCCTACACAAAATTCATAAAGGTTGGCTGGTCTAAAAAAAACAATAATTTCAATATTTCAAGATTTTCTTTTAAACTCTTATTTAAACTTATATTTTCAGTTGAGTTTACTCTTCTGGGAATCTGAACTTGCCATTACTACCAGGAACATGGAGTGCCCACAGTAAATCATTTATATATTGTTTCTTCTCTCAACTATCTATAATGCAATTATTCCATGTAAATTACCTGTCACATACCCACTATTTGCATGCTCAATTGGTCCCATTGCACATGACAATTAGTAACCTACATTAAAGATTTTAGTAAAACAAAACCTGTGTTTACTTACTGTCCATTAGACACAAATGATTGTGGCTCAACTTTTCTATTATCTGTATTTAATGTCTAAGCATAAGACTGCTGTTGGCTTGATGTTTGATTGGTGGTTTCCCAGATAAGCTGCTGTGCATGATATACAAAACACATCAATGTCAATGCTGTAATGTATGTAAGCCAACACCCAATTAATAATAGCTTACTCCATTAAAAGGTGGGATAGAAGCAGACAAAATAGTACATAGCAACCTCAATATATGGTGGGTGGACAATGGAAGGGTCAGTGAATATTTAAACACTGTACAGTATGTAGGCTTACATACTGTATAAGGGGCAATCTCGATTTAGTAATAAACACACTGTACTTGGAACTTATATATATTTATTAGCACAAACATCCCTCACAAAAATCATTAATCAAAAGTAAAAACTGCACCGTGCATACAGTACATACAGGATTTTTTGGTATCTACTAGATGCTTTGGGATGGGGTAGAGGTGGAGCTCTTAGGATCACTAGAAAAGTACTGTATATATGCCAAAAATGTGAAATATCTATAGTAAAAATATATATAAATATTTTTCCTATCTTCAAGTGAAAAATAACAGCAAATACCCCATGCTTGACCAGTTAACGCTAATCAGGCAGGGACAGATCATATGTGATCTATGCAGCTCACTGGCTATTTGGTGATACTTAGTTATAGTGTGGCTCAAATGGCAGTGAATATAATGACACAATACAGGATCAATGGTAATCTCTACCATACAGCACTCGCTACTGGAAGATTATGTATAAAAAATTAAAAAATATGGCAGATAAGAAAAACTAATTTCAATGTTACTAAACATGTAATAAAAATGATGAGTTAATTTTGTCTGCAACACCTTAGTGGCTCTTATGTTAAATGTTATTACATAAACACAACAAGCACTCAGATTTACCACTCTAATACAAAAATTTTCTCATGTACAGCACAAATGCTCTCATTCTCAGTTTATTATCACATCAGCAGGATGATTTTTTATGGGACAAGGATGGGGTCTGTCTTAAGTTGGTAAAGGATATCCCCCTGTTAGCTTAAGCCATATTATTTATTTTGTAAAGATAGGTCTAATAGGTCTAAATATGAAAGTCATACAAATATAAGCTTACATCCTTTATGGATGTAAAAAACATCCATCCATTTTACTGTACATGATGAAGATGAATATTAAAACTAAATAAGAAGTAATCTCTGAAAATGATAATTATAAAATGGTTTAAACATTTTTGCTAATGAATAAAAACGAAGTAATAATGTGAATCATAAATGAACGGGCAAATTATTTTTGAATCAATTTATCTTTCGATCCAATAATGTGCCCACACATACTTTACAAACTGCGGCGCACTTTATGATTGGTGGTTTACAAAAAGTACTTTGCCCCACCCACTGACATCAAAAACAAATAACTTGTTACCTGGTATGGCTATCCCTGCTCTTGAAAAAAGAGAGAGACAATTCATGGGATAACTTCACCTGTGTTGCCACTTACCACAGAAAACAAAGCTGACCAAAAGACTTGAAGAAACATATGAATACCAGCTGCTGAGAAATGTATGAAAAGGCAAGTTAACATTAAGGTTCATATAACAGTTAGGGCAGATTGTGAACACAATGTTGCATTATTAAAGTTTACTTTTAAATGTGTAGCATTAATTAACCTTGCCTTGTGTAGTAATTTTATCGACTGCAGGCACATGACATTAGTTTATGATGATTACAGATTACAGCTCATGAAAATAAAGAAATCCAGTATTTCAAAATATAAAAATATTTCATAAATACAGTGTATCTCTCAGTCTAGTTCAGTACACACAATCATGGAGAACACTGCTGACTTAACGAGTGTCTAGAAAATGATTACTGACCCCCTCCACAAGGAGGATATTTCAGAGGGAGGCAATGAAGTGGCGGAGAGATATATCCAGACGCAGAGTTGCAGATGTGGTCGTGAGGCGTTGAGAAGCTGTGAGAACCTGAAGCTTTGTGTCAAGGATAGACGTGAAGCGGAGTCGTAGTCGAGGAATGAGAGAGAGGGTTCAAAAAGCCGTGTGATCCGTCAGCAAGGGCGTCGAGCCAAAAACGCGAAGCAGAGCCGTAGTCAAGGAACAAAAGCGAGAGTTCAAAGCCGTTAAATCAGAGAGAAGCAACTAATTCAAATCATGAGACAAAAATTCGGGAAAACGAGGAAACAAAGCGAGGTTGACAACAAGGAAACAAAGCGAGGTTGACAACGTGAAAACGTAGTGGACAGTTTACGATGCGTCGTAGCTGTGAAACGTGGAAGGTATTGTTGATCTGTCGCATCCAAGATGGGAGCAGGAGTCGAACAGCACATGGGTTGGCAACCTTGGACACAATGAAGGGGCCGATAAAGCAAGGTGGAGGTTGCTTCAGAGCGTTCTCAGAGGGATATCCCTGGTAGCGAGCATGACTCTCTCCCCTATATGGTACCTGGGAGCCTTGGTACGGTGGCGGTCTCTTGTACGACTTGGATGCTTGCATCGTCTAGCTCGTAACCATGTCCGTTTGCAGCGGCAGACGAAATGTTGGGCCGAGGGAACCTCTACCTCCAACTCCTGTTGGGAACAGCGGTGGCTGGTAGCCCAGACAGCAGTGGAACGGAGAGGGCCCTGTGGAAGTGGATGGCAGGAAGTTGTGAGCGTACTCGACCCATGGGAGGAACTTACTCCAGGTGGTAGCATCATGATTGGTCATGAACCGGAGGGCGACTTCCATTGCTTGGTTCTTTCGTTCTATTTGTCCGTTGGATTGGGGATGAAAGCCAGAAGACAGGCTAGGAGTGGTCCCGATAAGTTTACAAAAGGCCTTCCAGAACTGAGGGCCTCGATCTGAAACTATGTCAGTGGGGAGACCGTGAAGACGGAAAACATGGAGGATCAGTTGCTCTGCTGTCTCCTTGGCGGAGGGAAGCTTGGGAAGCGGAACCTGGTGAACGGACTTGTAGAAACGGTCGACAATGGTCATAACACAGATAAGTGTTCCCATCTGACCTGTTACAAAATCCAGCAAAATGTGAGACCAGGGATGGTGAGGTATGGGTAAGGATCTGAGGATGCCAGCAGGGGGCCGGTAGTCGTGTTTACAGCGGGTGCAGATGTTGCAGGCAGCCACAAAGCTGGAAACATCTTCCCCAATGATGGCCATCGACCACCAGGGATCGGACGGAGCCTGGGTGAAGGGAGTAGCAGGCTACCTCTCAGTAAGCCATTGAATGAGGAAGAGATGGTACACGACATCAGCAACTAAGGAAAGAAACCGTTACATGTCTCCAACTCAGATGGTGCAAATCTGCAAAGCAACTTCCTGGCACAAGAGAGAAGCAGTTTCACATCTTTACTCAAGCTGTGTAGATCAGCACAAATCCCTTGAATAGGGAAGTTTCACAACCCCCTGGCATTTGCTGACCCCCCAGAAGGCGTTTCCTGCTGGCCCCAGAACAGAGAACATACAGTACAATGCTTCAGGGACACGTAGAATGCTTATCAATTAAAGTATGCCAGTAGGGCAAATATAATTTTATATGTATGTACTCACATAGGATGTTTGAAGTCTTTATGTTGTGTTTAATATTTTTATCCTAAACTTAGGCAGGGTAATTAACAGGCATAACCCTTGCTATAGATAAAGGTATGAATGGGTGTGCAAAACATGGGATGTTTGGTATCAAATGAAAGTTCTGTGTATTCAATGAATGTTGATGTGCATGAAATCTTAGTCATATGAACCAGACTTGTTAAGACACTTAACCTAAATTACTAAAACTCCACTGAGATGGCCTCCCACGTGACAGACCAAACCACAGGTATGCACAAAAATGAGGAACCATGTGGGTGTGGCTATGCCCACAACCATATCTGATTGGGACAAATGGCTGTGGGACAGACTCGCGCCGTGAGATTAAAAACCCAGAGTCAGAGCAGCTGAAAGAGTTTCATCAGAAAGAGATTCGTCAAGTGTCTGAAGGTAACCAGCAAGCTCGACCTTCCGCCCTTGCGGGTGTCATCTGCTCTTCAAGAACTTTCTACGAGAATTCGTGCCAGAACTCCAAAGTTCTGCAATGAAGAAACCCTCAGAAGAAGTTCCAGAGCGCCGCCATTGGTAACCAGGCAACCAACGCCTCACGAAAGGGCTTTCCCGAAGGACGTCATCTCAACAACCGCACACCAACCAATCAGCAATGCAGTGATTCCCTGCACCACCGGTTGAGAACGAAACGTAATGCAAGTAAACGAACAAAGCTTCATACCTTGCTGAAAATTGGTGCTCGATTCATAACTAAACAGTAAGATTAAACCCAAGACTCTGCTCTTGTGACTTTCTCAGGTCTAGTAAACATTACTAGAAGAACTCCATTAACTTTCACCCTCTGAACTGTTTATGTGTGTGCGCGCGTGCGTGATTAAGTAGTATAGTTTCATGTATCGCGAATTAGTCAAATAAATTCTTATTTCTTTATAAAGAACTGTTGTCTTGGTCATGTATTTTAAAGTTTAAACATTTGCCCAGATCTTATGTTACCTTGCTCATAAATTGGTAAAAACCTGATTTTGTATTATCGTCGGCTGCAGGATAAACAGAATTGGTAAGATTCATTAAATTGTGCTAAACGTTGGACAAATAGATGATTAAGTGTATGAATTTATAACTGTATTTATTTTGTTCTGTTTAATAAAATTAACCCAAATCGTTAAAGATTCGATTCACCTCTGACCTACATGATGATCAGTATGGGAGCTGAGGTGAACCTTCTCTTGAGGTCGGCGAAGGCTCTCTCCGCTTCCTTTTGGCAAAGCCCAGAAGGCTCTGGAAGACAGCAGGGGCATTGGTGAGTCCGAACGGCAAAAAAATAAAATATGCATAATGCCCGGTTGGGGTGTTGAAGGCGGTCTTCCACTCATCGCCCTCCCTAATTCAGGCAAGATGATATGCTTTGCGCAAGTCTAACTTAGTGAAGAGGGTGGCACTTTGGAGAAGCTCAAAGGCTGTAGTAAGGGATAGCGGTTCCTGACTGTTATCTCGTTAAGCCCTCTGTAATCAATTTATGGACGAAGCGACCTGTCTTTTTTTTTGACGCAGAAAAAACCTCGTCCCAGTGGGTGAGGAGGACAGACGGATGATACCAGCAGCAAGAGCCCCCGTGATGTACTCGTTCATGGCTTCTTGCTCTAGGCGTGTCAAAGAGTAGAGAGGGCACTTTGGAGGAGAGGTACCTGGAAGGAGGTCTATGGGACAGTCATATGGTCGATGAGGAGGAAGTGACGTGGCCCGAATCTTGTTGAAAACCAGCTTGAGATTGTGGTATTCGGCAGGAACATTGGAGATATCCGGAGGTTCATCAGGCGTAGGAGAAGTGAAGGGGGGAAGGGAGCGCTGAGAGAAAACAAGACCTGGAACATGAAGGACTCCAGCCTGTGATGGAATGCTTAGTCCTGTCAACCTGTGGGCCATGAAGCGCTAGCCAGTTAAGGCTGAGAACTACAGCAGCATGGGATTTCTCAATAACCAACAGACAGATCTCCTCAGAGTGGTTCCCTGAAATTCGTAGTGTAAGTGGAAGGGTTCGCCATGTGATGGCTGGCAGAGGACTTCCATCTAGGGCCTGAACCGAGAGCAGAGGTTCACAAGGGGCTTTTAGCGCCCTAGATGTAGAAGCGCTGATCAGGTTACAGTCAGAACCAGAGTCGATGAGTGCCTGAATCTGGTGAGCTTGGCCTGCCAATGATCAACTTAGCGGGGAGTAGGGGGCATGGTTCTGGGAGTCTGTCTGAAGGAGCACCCTCTAATGCTACCAGTCTGACTAGAGGACGCCTCCTTTTAACAGGCAGTTCTTAAGTAAGTGCCCCGAGGCCCCGCAGTAGAAACAGGCCCTCTGCTGGTGCCGCCTCTTCTCCTCTGATATTCGAGTCCTGTCTAACTGCATTGGCTCCTCCGGATCAGACTGTCTCGGAGGAAGGGACCTGTGAGCTGTCCTGGGGGCAGATGGTCTACTAGCAGGGGGCAATCTCCAGAAAGTTCACCTCGAACGGAGGTGCGAGTTGACCCGACCAGCGACATCCATAAGTCCGGTAAGGTCAGCGGGTAGCTCCTGAGAGACGTGTTCATCTTTGACTGCCTCTGATAAGCCCTCAAGGAAGACGTCAGATTACTTGTTACGGCGATGGTCCGAAAATTCAATGGCGTAATCGTAAGCAGAGCATGATCCTTGACGAAGCTTTAACAACCCTCCCAGCCTCCCTCCCGACATGCGATGAAAAAAACACTCTTCATCTCCTTGGAGAACACCTCAAAGCTGTGACAACTTGGGTCACGAGCATCCCAGATAGCGAGAGTTCAAAGCCGTTAAATCAGAGAAAAGCAACTAATCCAAATCGCGAGATGAGAATCAGGAAAGCAAGGAAACAAAGCGAGGTCGGCAATGTGAAAACTATGAAACAAAACACGAGAATATTGCGGCGAGAAAACACACAATTATCCAGTAACGAGATATATAATCCTTATAAGCCGGAAGATATCAGCGCTAGATGAGAAGCGGGTGTGCAGGCGGGGCGGTCCGGGGGCGTGTAAGGAGAGATGACAGCGTTGGAAAACATGACCGAACGGTGAAAAGCATGACAGCGTGGGAAAGGAAATGTCAAGGGATGAAAGTAGACTTTGAACATGGTGTGTGCGTGTGTTCGTGACAGGAATAAGCCACATAAGTAATAACTGGATGGATTCTTGTAGAGTGCTGTATTGAAGCATATTCATGGAATGAATGACTGGATAGGAAACGTGTGTTAGGCAAAGGTGCACAAGCAACAGGGATGACGCCAGCCTTAAGAAGACTGTCAAGCAAAGCCGATTCAAGAACTTTTGAAAAGTTCAGAAGAGGGTGGAGTGAGGCTGGAGTCAGTGCATGAAGAGCCACCTTGCACAGATGTCTTTCGGAGATTGGCTACTATTATTGCATTCCTAGTAACAAGCCACTCCAGAAACAATGTCAGAAGCATCTTGCCTCGTGAAAATAACTTGACCATTGCTCTCTAGTCTAATGTCCTCTTTTCAGATGAAAAAACAGATTTCCCTTTTCCACCAGGACTTAGCACCTGAACAAAACTACGACTGACTCATTTGCTGACAATGATATTATTGTGCCTGATTTTCCAGGCAACTTCACTAACCTGAACCCCACAGAGAATGTATGGGCTATTGTCAAGAGGAAGATGAGAAACAACTAACCCTACCCAACAATACAGACAAGCTGAGGGCTGCTATCAAAGCAACCTGATCTTTAATAACACCTTAGTGCCACAGGATGATCACCTCTGTATTATGCCATATTGATGCAGCAATTCATGCAAAAGGAGACCTAACTAAGCATCTGGTTTACTGCTTATGAAACCCGTAATCAAACCTCAATAAGTAAATATTCAAAAAGAATCAGCATAATATGATGCAATTCTCAGCAGTTAACAAGGGTGCTTGTTTTGCAGATTTGATCAAGTTTGCAAGTGGTTATACACATACACAATTTACAGTAGTACATTTAGGTCACAGTGTTGCTACGTCACCAGCACCATAGGTTTTCATGATTCTGCACACTCACTGTGCAACAGACGCTACAAAGGAATAGATTTACTACACACTCCAGTAAAAGTGTACAGTGGTATATACCTATGAAAAAAAAAAAACTTCAATAATTGGGAATTTAAGTGCTATGGATCTAGTAAACTAGCTATTGCATGCATTTTGACTGAAGATTTTTTTTTTTTTTTAAATCTAAAATTAAATAAAAAAAGGACAGTTTTGGTGCTTTGGTCCTCAGCAAGCTCTTCATACCTGTGTGTATCCTTCCTATATTTATTAGTGCATTTGGAGACTTCAAAGCCAACAAATCATTCTTTATCTCCCTCTTTTGTTGCCATGGAAACAAGGCAAGAGCTGCAAGGGAATGTGGGAAAGGATTTCTGTTTCTTTTCTTGGGATCTTTTCTTGATATATGCATAGTGCATCAAATATTGCAAGTGTATTTCATACTATCACAGTCACTGCTAAAGTAATTAAGCTGGGAACCAGGACATCAGACAACCAGCACTTTACGTTAGGTGAGACCCTTTAGTGTAAACACCTATTCTCATAATTTACACTATAGCACATTTCTATTTTGCGTCAGATCAACCACCACATTAATATTTATGACTGTATATTCTTCAGATACTGCAATTAATTATTTTGTGGACTAAGACTAAGAAAATGTGTCAGAAGTGCATTAAAAATGATATGGGTTATTTTTCTGATCATGGCACATACAGTACACAAAAACCATGGCTTAAAATATCTTTGTGACAATGCCACTTTGTTGAACTATGCCACTGAGCAGAACAAATGATTTGCATTGGTTGCATTTAAATTAATGCATTATCAAAAGTTGTGTTCATATGTATAACACACTAACAGCATTGTGGCAGGTTGGAAATCTGAATACAATAGCATAATAATAAAATAACAAATAGGTGCAGACATGCGGATGCATTATGTCTATACAGTGGTTTTCTTTCCAAAACGTTTATTGCCAAATAAATGTTTGTTATTAAATTAATGTTAAAAATGAAAAAGACATATGTCAGATTCAAATTTCCACAAACGTTGTAGAAGGGAGATGTACGTTTTATGTAAATGACTTCATGCAGATGTAAGAAAATGCTAATTGCTGCGTTGTTTGGGGGGAGTGACGTGCTGATGCATGCCCGTGCCTAACAAAATAAAAACATTTTAGAAACTTGATTAATGAATAATTTAGATTATGATTATTAAGACTGTTGGAATTTGTAATACTATAAATTCATGCAAGTCCATCATTTACACATACGAAATCTGGTATTAAAGTGTAAAAGAACAAATTACATTAACACCACTAACCCACTTTTAGGCTTTTAGGAAGAATATTCAAAATTGTAGAACACCACAATTTTCTACAAAGACACTTTTTGTAGAAAACTATAGACACAGTGGAACCTTAGATTGTGAGTAACTTGGTCTGCAAGCGTTTTGCAGGATGAGCCAAATTTTGTAATAACGGTTTGCTTAATAAACGACCGACGGCTTTGAATAGTAGGCTTGTCAAGCGGCACGTGATCACAACTGAGCCAATGGTTATTATATCTCTCCCACTGCGGGATTGTGGGTAATCGTCTCTCATGTGTATAGTCAACATCCGTGAGTGCTTGTGCTATTTATTATAACATTGTGACCACATGTGTGTGCCCGCACGTAAAGCAAAAGCAAGTGTCGTTAGCGACTTGTACAAGATCCAGAGTCTCTCTGTCAGATAGCAGTGATTTTGTAGCCCTCCTCTCGTCTTACTTCAGCTTCACATAAACACACACACACACACACACACACACACTGCTCTGTCTGGATTTTTTTTAAATGTAAAGTGCAGGTTAATTTGTTTTATTTTACTTTATATTTTTGAGTTGTAGAATGAATTTTCATTATTTTTTATTTATCAAATTCACTTTGATATACACGTGTTTTGATATACAAGCATGCTTCTGGAACGATTTATGCTCGCAATCCAAGGTTTAACTGTATATAGATATTTTTTTATTTTTTATTTTTGCATTCCATCTAAAAATGTCAGGCCCTTTAGAAGTCAGATGGATTTTTGTTTTCATTTTTGTACATGATTCTTTTTGAATAAGACTGTAAAGTGGACAAATTTGTGTAAGTCACTCAGTTTATGCATGGAAATTCCACTAATAAATATAATTAAATTCCACTTTTAACCCTCATTTTGTGTTCCAGTCAAATCAGACTTATTTACAAGTTTACTCTCTTTAAAAGTGCAGTAAATTTTATGTTTCTTATGAGGTTCATGACTTTGTTCACACATGGCATTTGAACAGATAATTAGAAAAAAATTAGAAATATTTATATTGTAACGATTTTCACCGCTAAGAGGGATCTTGGAGACGAGCGAGCTTGCTTGCTGCCCAATGCAATGGCTGGGAGTATTTTATTTATTCTCAGCACTGTATGGCATAAGCATATTAAGCAATTTCCCTCTGGGATTAATAAAGTTATTTGAATCTTGAATCTTGAATAAGCAGCACATTCACTGAGATAACACACACTATTCAGCTATTAGCATGAACTGGAGAATGGTTAGCAGAAAGCAGCACATACACACATAGAGATAGCACACATACCAATAACACCCTAACATGGCCGAAGCCACTT
>JAQMYL010000012.1:26146142-26159589 GCA_030014365.1 Clarias pachynema
AATACGCCGTTTTAACGGGGGTGGGGATAAGAAACACCGCACCGACAGAAGTAGACTAATGATTATGAATGCGTCGGCGAAAACAGCAGGGAAACTGACTGGCCATTTTAATAATTCATTGATAAGTTGATGTCTTTGGTTTCGGCTGTGATAGTGATCATGTCATCACGTCATCTCCGCAGCAGTGGATGCTCTGTAGTAATCCACGTTTGATACGAATTACATAAGCTGATTTTTTTCCCCATTAGTTTATATAAAAGCAGATATTTAGCTTTCTGTAAGTATATATTTTTCACGTCTGTGAGGCGAGTATACTGTACACGGAGTTTCGGTTCATTTTCTGACGTGTTCAAGTTCTTGACCTTCAAAAATTGACCTTGAAAAAGAGAAAGATGAATGAAAGATTAGGAGCAAAAAGAGTCTTGTAAAGTGTCCCATACCAGCTTTATAATGTGCAGTCATGGTTCTATGATAGAAGATTTTGAAGGGGTTGGTGAGTGATAAGAGGCAGCAAAGTATTTGAACCACCTCTGGGAAGAAAATGTTTTAGAGTCTGGTAGTGGTTGCACAGTACCTTCTGCCTGATGCAAGAAGAATGGAGTCCATGAAAGGGGTGGGAGGGGCAGACAGACAAAACATTAATCTTTAAAACAATGCAATATTTTTTTTTTTTTAGGAATTATTAGGAATGCCTTTCGAAATTGTGTTTACAGAGAGTCTTTTCTGCTCTGTTGTAAAGAGTGGTTATTATGTTACTGTAGATTTCCTGTCAGCTTGAAACAGTATGGCCATTCATCTCTGACCTCACTCATTAACAGCCTGTTTCCACTCAGAGACGTATTGCTCACCGAGAGTTCTTTTTTCCCCCAATTTGTGCAAACTCTAGAGACTGTTATCCTTAAAAATCACCGGAGTTTAAGATTCTGACATACACTGGCCACCCTTTCTGGCAACAACGGCCATACCCTGGGCCTTAGACAACTTCTGACCCATGCTTACATGTTTTTTGTGTTTTGAGCTGCTGGTGCATATTAACTAATTAGATTAGATTTGCAATTGTATAAATTGTTTGGTGCGTATGTATGTATGTATGTATGTCAGGGAATACCACCAGAGGGCGCCATGCGTAGAGACTCCATTTTGTGTTTCCTTTGTGTTTCCTTTTAAGTTAAACTTCGTTTCCCAGAATGCACCTCGGTCAGGTGATTGGAGTGCTCACCTGAACCGAGGTGGTTCATTAGTTTCATTATAAGTAGTTTGTCCTTTGTCGTTTAGTTGGTCCTTTGTCGTGCATCTGTTTAGTTTACTTGCTGTTAAGTTACCTTTCAGTGAATTCTCCATGTCTCTGCATCATGCCATTTCCCCCCTAACTCCTGGTCTGTTGTGCTCCAGTTTTGTTTAGCCCTTTGTCTGTTCTACTCTTGATTCTGTTTTGTTGAAGTACTGTTTCAGTTTATCTCCTAGCCTGTATATTCTCCTAGTTTGTTTAGCTCTTTATGTTTAGTTCCTTGTGTAGTTTAGCTCTTGTTATATTGGCCCCTGTTTGGTTATGTTCTGTTTTCCTTTATTAAAAGACCCTTCCAAGTTCTCACCCTTGCAACTATGCCTCGTGTCAAGTCCACACCCCGTACACGTAGTTATGTATGTATGTAATATTCTAATTATTTAATTGATTTAAATATTATATACCGTTCATATACTTATACGTTATCAAACAAATGTGTTAGTTTAAAAAAATAGATGTGTTCAATAATTTGTTAAAAACCAGTGGTTGTGTTTTCAGTGTGATATTCTTGTGAGCAAGCCCAAAATTAGGCCAGATTGAATTGAAAGACCTTCTATACACACTCAGTGGTCAGCTTGCCACGTTCCATTACCAGATAGCTCACTTTTTGTAGAACTTCATGACTGTAGCCCACCTGTTGCTCTGTGCAATGCTCCACATCCTGTGGTGGTCTTTTTCAATTAATGAAGAGGACAGAGCACAGATGATACACTGTGCATAGCAAAAGATGAACACAACAGTTTTTTTTTAATGGTTGGTGACAACAATGACCTCCTGCAGAATGGCTTGCAGTGCATCTGTGAAAATAAGTAAGTTATGTATTTCACCCCATTACATTAAACTTATGAATCTACAAGATGGTTTCAGTCCATAAATAAAAGTTATCAATTGAACTAGCATTGCATTAAACGTATGAATCTAATGGTAATGGACAGCATTTTTATGAAATCATATAAAATACAATATTTTGCTTATAAAAATTCCTTCATTTTTTCATGAGGCCAGGTTCTTCAGCCTTGCATTCATGTGCCATTCAATATGTCGCCCTAGGACTGAAGTCTGGAGCCCTTGATCCATAAAATAAAACTTCCCTTTGTCCCTTTTCTCTTCTCCAGATTAAAGCTGTGATCTATAAGCGTCTTTGTCAGTTTCAAGAGCATTATTTTCTCCCTGCACCTTACCTGACATTTTTTCATGGATAACATATAACCTTACACAAAAGGGCACCCACAGGGAGACAGACCTGTTTTTGAAAGCCTGTCAGAAAGTTTTGCTGGACCAAGGCCAGCTGCTGAAGCAGGGAATACTGAAATACTTCACATCAAAATTTGTTGGAAATGTTGTATCCCTGCAGGACTTGATCAGTAGATTAGGAGATTTTATGAACATGTGCATTTTTTATTAATCAAAATGAAAGTAATTAGGAAGAAATATAATGTTCACAGGTGCAAGTTAACACTGTGAAAAATGGTGATTCAGGACTTTGGGTCCAATTCTGGGTTCTGAATACAGGAGTTTTGCATGTTCTCCCCATGTTCCTACGGGACTTCCTGCTGGTTCTCTGGTTTCCTTTCAACACACACACAAAACATTTTTCTAATGAGTTAGTATATCTTCTAATGAGTTATCTATGAGGGACATTCAAGTTAAACTCTTAGTTTTGATTATGCAGAAAATATTTATGAGAGTAACAACTAGCTTTATTTCTCTATATAATCCACTAATGCACCATCATGATACAAAGTTTCCTCAGAGCTTGTACTGTTAATGTTGATCAGTTTTACACCATCATTCATGAGAATTTTCATCACAAGTCCCAGTTTGACTTGAAAGCCTCTTGTTGCATGGTTTATGGACTCAATTGCAGAAATCAGGGATGGGATATGCATGGGATATGCTTGTGTAAAACATAGAGGACTAGCCAAGCAACTTTAAGGGGACCCGATTAATTCAAGGTCAGTTATTCTTAATTAAAAATCTCTCATTCATACCTAGATTTCTCATTCCTTCTTTTAAGACCCAAGTACCTTCTTTTTCATACTCTCAATGTAAACTACTGTACATGCAACTCCATTCACTCAATATACTGTAATTTTTCCTGAAATGCAAATTTTCCCTCAAAATGATTCCTCAGTCAGTATACTTCCAGCTCAAACTATCACTTAATATAATATTTCTCTTAATATATTATTAGAAACCAGAGAAGTGTTGTGCTGTTCTATAGTCTGGCACAGAGCAATGTCCACACACAATTAAAGCATTCAGAGTTCTTTTAAACAGGTGTGGCCAGGTGTCAAGCATTTACACTGATTGCCTGCTCTTGCCCAGGTGGATGCACCATCGCTAGAGAAGTGTCACTACGACCTGAATGTATTGAATGACCAGGTTGGTTATCCCATCAATGGAGTTTTTCTTCCCTGATGGCACAGACATATTCCAAGACTCAAATTGTGAAATGGTGGCTCTGGAAGCACAAGAACTGGTCATCACATTGTGCCCCATATCATGCCCCATGACTTGTGTCAGGTGGATGCTTCTATGTCCTCTTCCATAGTCATTGTAATTCCCCTTCACATTTCCTATACTGCTGTGCTTTAATGCCTAAATCTCCAGAACAACTGTCCTGAGAATGCTTAATCACCAACCATCCGTGGCGTGTACTGTTTACTATAACATTGTGACTGTGTGTGCATGCATAAAGCATTTTGTGTGTTTGTGTGTGTGTCCAAGTGTAGTGTCTGTTCTTTAGTAACACTTCCCCTTGTGAAGAATTTTTTTTTTTTAAAGGCTGTAGCAGTGCGGGAGAATAATCTGTTTAGAGTAGTGATTCCATGTGTGTGTGTGTGTGTGTATTTGTGAAAGTCGCCCTACCCCTGCTCCTGCTTCTTCTATTGACTAACACCAGTCACCAAACGATTCTTTTTAAAGGTAAAGTGCAGGTTAATTTGTTTTATTTTTACTTTATATTTTGTATTAATTATTTTTATATTAATATTTTAGGTTATGGAATGAGCCACAATTCGCTTTTGATATACAGGCACACTTCCGGAACGAATTATGTTCGCAATCCAAGATTTAACTGTTTAAGAATAGAGTACTGTGCAAAGGACTTGAGCCGCCACTAACTTCTTCATGATTTGCTTCCAAAGAGCCAGACAAATTCTATTTTTAATGTAAAGTTAAGAAATAGTTCTAAATTTTTGGCAGTCATTCCTTTCAACTTCCTTTCATCAGTTTTTGGCTCTGATTTTCAGTTCAGTCCTGTACCTGACCAGTTTCAAAGGAATTATTTTGTTAGTTAAACTACACAGTGGCCTAGGAATCATTGAAGCATAAAAAAATTTAACTTAAGGCGTGAACCAGTGAGAAATAGATGCAGATGATGACAGATGATCAGGCGGGTGATGAGTATTATATTGGTTATAGTGAATGCTGAGTAGTTGGAACAGATGAGAGGGAAAATGACGTTGCCGGTAAGGTTGTTATACCAGTTTATAAATTGTATCTTCAGTCACTTTGTAGCCAGTTATGGTAAAACATTAGTTACCGTTTCTATTATCTACATTAATTTATTCAATATAAAGAAATGAGGGGTGAGACTTTTGCACTTTTGAACACCTGACCATCACACCCATATGTGGCTCTTCCACAAACCGTTACCACAAAGTTGAATGCATGTTATTGTGCACAGAATACTGAGTATAAGTGATAATAGACAGTGACAGTTCCCCTTCTCCTTGAACAGCAAGATGTTTTGCATTAATGATCAAAGGAAATAATTAATGAATAAATTTTTTGTTTTTAATAATGAACTAAATATTAGTTATCATATACAGTAGAGTGCCCTATTGCTGATGGATTATAGTATTAGAACAATTTGAAAAAGAATCTGAATTGGCATGTTTAGGAAGCATTTTATTATTTTGAATGAAGGGAAACTTAGATTTGACACACTGATCTGTCGATATGAAACTTCAGCCCCTCACAGACTTTTGCCTTTAAAGTGACATCATCCTTTAATGCTCTTCAAAGGCTTGTGTGGGGCCTGAGGGAATGAGATGGCATGTGTGATGTCTCATAGTTCACTTTTCTCAGTATAATTTTTCTCACATAAATTTATTTATTCACTTTGGAGAAGCACTTTTTTTTTTTACTGGATCAAGTAAGGAGACAAGGCAGAGACATGCTCCTCTCAAACCCTTCCCCTCTGTCTGGTTTTTAACCTTGATGCATGTTAATGATGCATAAAAAATGGGAGGAACTGTACAGAAACAGGAAAAAGGCAAAAAAAATAAATAAATAAGCATAATAATAATAATAATAATGGTAGTGGTACACATTCCCACATGCCAACAGCCTTTCTTTCCTCCACCCGAGGGAACGCATAAATTGATCCATGACCACCTTCTCCATCACTTGCAAAGAGTGTCAAACTGTGACTTCAGAGGGCTTGTCAGGGCGGTAAGTCCAGCAGTGGAGCTCTGTGGCGGCTTGACTGACAGTGAGTCCACATATGCTAGAATCTCTGTTTTTAACAGCTCATAGACTTCGTCATCTGCTATCCAATGAAAGACGTACAGTAAGCTATCAGATCATCTTATGCATACTATGCATACAGTATGTGACAAACCCTACTTCTGTTCTGGCAGTCTATTTGTAGCCAGGCAATGGCAGCAGGACAATGAGCTGGAATTCACTGAGGATGACTACACAACCCCACCCACGCCTGTGTGCTAAGTGTTGGCAGTGGTGTTAAATGCGCACTGTACTTTCGCTGTCCCACTGTCCCGAGGAGTGTGGACGCTCTGACAGTAAGCTAGCTGTCACAGTAGTTAATGTTGACACAGTATATGAAGGAAAGATTACCTCTGATGTGAGGTATGCGGGTGGCAGCATGTTGTGGCTGTGATTTTCCAGCAAAGGGACTGGTCTCTGAGCAAGCAGGCCCACAACCTTGACCCAGAACCTAGATATAAAGTGGACATCCTAAGTGGCTCAACACAGGTAACGTATAGTAACATTCGATTGTTAAACATTGTGAGGCTTGGGTCCTCAGCAACAGAGCTTCCGCTACAGCAATGACCACTAGCATAAAATCATTGTTGCCAGCTATCACTTGATGTGGGCATCAATGGATAGATGGATGGAAACCACAGTCATACTGTACCATGCTGTATAACCCTTTTTAACTCAATGGCTGATTAATGGTAATTAAAAATGCTGAATTGACTGTGTGTTTTATATAAATTTGTATAGACCATATTCCAAACGTTTAAGCTATTGCCAAACATATGCTTGATTTTTTATTTTTTTACATTACATAAAAAATAAGCCATATATATCAATGACAGCTTTAGCAGCTAGAGTGGCCTGGTGCACTCTGCTGTAGGTGAAATAAATTTCTTCTACCTTCAGTCACACACATACACTGACTGTATAGCTAAGCTGAAGTCTCTTATTTCACTCCTTCTATTCATCCAAATATATTGATTTCTTATGTTCACAAAATGAGTTTTACCTCTTGCTTGTATTATGCAAGCAGAGACTAACAGGGATATTGTAGAGGATTGATGGTGTGGTTCAAATGGTGGAATAAAGACACAGATTTATATTATTTAGTCTGAAACTATTAATTCATGTGCATAGATCATTGTGTGACCATTTTATATTTTATTTATGTTTAGAATCTGTGGAAGGGAGTTAGTCTCTTGTAGCCAGACCATGCAATTATGAAATTTTGTCTGAAAATTCTGTTGTTTTTTATTTATTTATTTATTTATTTATTTATTTTTGTACTCAAGCAATGTTCTTAAAACACTTCTCACAAAAGCATTAACTATTAACAGTAAATATTTTGTCAAGCACTTAGGTCCAAATGTAACATTGAGCTACTGTATAACCATAACTATGCACATGAAAATCTTAAAGCTGTTGTTTGGAATGATAATGATTAAATGACTAACTAAGTAACAATAATAAATTAATTCAGGTTTCAGGTAAGTTATTAACTAAGTTATCAAGAAATATTAATTTACTAAGTGGTACTTTTGTTGAAAATTGTAAACCAACAAAACAATAGCACTTTACTCATTTACTGATTAGAATTGTTTTTTAGTATATTTTTTCTTCCTACAGTATTTACACCATCTTTATAGAAACCAATAATATACTATATTGACAAAAGTATAGTGACACCTGCCCATGACGCCAACATGTGCCGATTTTTATTTAATTTTTTTTTGCCACAGAGCATATGATTGACTACAATGTTTATATGGTACAACATAATGAATTTCCCTTTACTGAAGCTAAGAAGCTTAAACCTGTTCCCGCATAACAATGCCCCTGTTCAAAAGGGAGCTCTATAAAGACATGGTTGGAATGGAAGAAATAAAGTGGCCTACACATGGATGTGAGACATATCTTTGGCCATATAGTGTACCAGACGAATCAAGTTTAGTTTGCTGTAATACAGTATTTACAGTATATATTATGTATATAAAGCAGCACAGTGGTGTAGTGGTTAGCATTGTCGCCTTGCACTTGCATCCAGGATCCGGGTTCCATTCCCATCTCTGTGAGTTTGTCAGATTGCTCATGATTATTTCACGTAGGCTAAAATCTGTAAATAAGTTTTCGAAGACATATAGGATGATTTTAGATTGGTTCTATCACTATAACAGTCTTTGGTTTTATAACCATTAAAACCATTGTAGCTTTACATCTCAAGACACTTAAAGGTGAGCAGAGTAGCACTGTCCTAGCATTAACCCATCTGATAGCGCTAGAGAAAAAAAATCTTTGTAACAATACAAGAGAATTTTTTAGCAAATCATAGTACATATTTACATTAACTCACTGCTACCCACTACCATTTAGGCTCCAAGAATCTGAAATGATTATAGTGGTAAAGCAACCTGCTTGTTATTCACATCTGAGTGGTTGTGCATTTTTGTATAGTCCTCTCTAAGGCTGAGAATTTTTATAGGATTATTTTCAGTGCCAATTACCACACACACATACACAAAGTCTCATTCACAAGTAGGGATGCCATTTAAAAGCCTCTAGAGTAACATCAGTGCTCGACAATATGACCATCTACAGTGTTTCCGCATCCTGCCTGATTTGAGAAAGCCTACGTAGGCCCCCTGGTGGTGCTCATTGTCACAAAGCAGTGCTGAATCCATCTGCTATATTTTCCCACTCACTTGAATCACAGCAAAATGATAATGACTAGATGTTGTGAAAGAAAACACAGAGGTGACATAATTCATCTTGTGCAGAAAACTAAAAGGTGGCTATGTTCACAGTATATATTTTTTCTGCAGAGTCATCCAACTACTTAGAGATATGAAATATAATCTTTATATACTGTACTGAAATTTTCAGTAATGTTTCCACTTATTAGACATACAGTGCTGCACAGTATGTTCTGTGATACAAGATGTGTTTAACATTGATTTATTTTTGTTTCAGAAGCATGTAGGTTCATACATATTACGTTTTAGAAAGAGAGAAAGACAAAAGAAATATTTACAAATATGGGTAGCAGTAAATTAAGGTTGTGATTCATCGTTTAGCAAATTCAAGCAGCTTCTTGGTTCAAACAAGGAAAAAAAATACAGAAATTGGAAGCTCTCATAATGCTGCAGTAATTGAGGAATAGCAGCAGCACTACATGCAATCATGAGCAACGTAGTCTGCAGGGACGTCTGTGTGCGTGGAGTTTGCATGTTCTTCCTGTACTTGGTGATCTTCCTCCGTTTTACGGTTTTCTCCTACAGACCAAAGACATGAGGTGTAGGCTGATTGAAATTTCTTGATTTAATTACTTTTGCATGTTACACTACACATCCTGTTCTTACACTCTCTGTACCTTTCTCTCTCTCTCGCACGCGCACGCGCACACACACACACACACACACACACACACACATTCTCATGCAGATTTTATTGGAGATATGCTAACAGATGAGCTAAGAAAAAATGTGTTAATGTGTGCTTTACAGGCAGTGCTGAGCCCATGAACACATGATCAGCTCTGAACCATCATTATTTTTTTTGTTTTTGTGATATACATATTTGGTTTTGTTACTAAAAACATATTCCAGTTCATGAAAATACCATGACATTCTTTTCAATATGCTGCAGAAAGTATTGTTTCTCTCATCTTACTGGAGACAAACAAGACTTTCTCTGTCTCTGCATCTATTCAGAGACTTCCATGTGGAAAAAATGCCTTTCTTAAAATATGGTGTTTAATAACCCCATGATAAAAATGAAAAAGAAATTGCATTGTTAGAAGCAAAAAACTTAGACAATGAAGCAAGATTTAGGTCTTTTATTAAGCAGTTCTGAAGTTACCGGTAAAAGTATAAATAAATTTAAAAAAAACAATTGACTGCAAGGCACAAGGTTTTAAGACTAAACAGAACGAGGAAAAAAAAGTAACCACATAAAAAAGCACTCGCATTGCCATAGAAACTTAGATCATGGAGGGGCTCAAAATATCTGACAATCTGCACCAAAAATCAGCATTCAATTTTTATTCTATATTATATTATATTATCTTCCTCACATCTTTTGGTTATATAATAAAAAAGCAAAAATAAAAAATATATAAATACTTTTCCTTCGTCCATCACAGTAGTGGCATGAAACCACAGTAATCATGCGTGTATACATTCCCACAGTGTGCTGTTACTCCTCAGATGGATCCAAACTATGATTAAAATTGCAACTGAATAAAAAAAAAATGTCACCATGTGTCATTGTAATCATTCTGCAAGGAGCAGTTTTGTGCAGGTAAATCTGCAGTAATTCCCAGTAAGGTACTGTGTATATAGAGGAATATTAATGGTGGAGCAGGAGCTAAGGGGGGGAAAAAAGTGAGATGTTGTATCTTTTTCTCAGGGCAGACAATAGATAATGGTTGTTTTCCTGCTGTTATACTGCAAGTAAGATATGGTCATTTACAGGAGAAAACATGATTATACAACTATTCCTTTCTTTTGTAAAAATTTAGGTGTAAAAGTGTGATCAAATCTCACGATACAGAAACATGGCAACAATATAAATTTTAAATCTGATTATATTTTTGTGCAGCAAACACTTACAAAGTTTCTATCAATTCAATGAAATGAATATTTTTACTATTGCTTTACCTTTACTTAAAGAAATTGGCATGGTCACAACATAATTATTTTTAAAAAATAATGCAAGTTTTTTAAAAAATGAAAGAAAAAAATCCATATTTAAAGTGAGAAGTCGACTAGCAGTAGTATACAGTACACTTGCATTTCCTGTTTCTAAATTCATCTGTTAGTATGGCTATGAAGAACATTTTTTCAGTATAGTCTCAAATATACTGAGAAAATTAGAGAGACATTTATACCGTGGTTTTCATGCGTCTTTAATTATGTAAAGCAACTTATGACTAAGGTAACAATGCATGACTCACCCAAGTTTGTTCAGTGCTGTCAATCACAATCACATTTCAGAGGGTGGGTTGTCCCTTTTTTTTTCCACTTTCATCTTGCAACAGTGACATTTTGAATTTGCCTTTTGCCTTGATGGTGCATTTAAAATGCTCACATCACATTGGAAGTTTAATTATCATAACAAAAATAAGCCAGAGGCTTATCAAAGCTGATGGCATGTTCACTATTTCATTTTGTCCTATCACAATCTAATGAATAAAAATACATTGCTACTAACTTTTAATGAGACTTTATGTAGTACTACATCAGTTCACATTAATTTTGCAATATCAATATTGTCCTGCAGCAAGTAATTTCAGTTTCTTCTTTCAGAGAAACACAGAGACACATTGATTCATATGGGGGGAAAAAACACTCGTATCATCAGTAATAGATGATGAATTTCTTTATATTACCCACAGTCTGAACATATTTTCATAAAGCTTTTTTTTTTATTATTATTATTACCAATATCTAAAATTTAATGTAAAACAATAGGATTTATAAAGTATTTGATTTTCAGGACACACACATGTAAAAAATAAGGGTTCTCATGCATATACAACACAGTTAATTATATATGTGACAAATAACATTTGCACAGTAATACCTCTATGTCCAGAAGGTCAATGCAATAATCATAACACGTAGTTACTGTGAATGCCCAGGGATGCCCATGTCAAGGGAACATGACATTTAGAATGTTTAATCAGATTTTTTTATATTTAGTTACCAGTTAGAAGTTAGAATCAGGGTTAACAATCTAAATCACGCATATTTTTGAACGTCTGGATGAAAGCTACTAGACAGCTACATACTTAGCTGCAAAACAAGCAACTAACCAGCTAACTACAGTACATACTAAGCCATTAGTATTCTACTCAACTAAATGTTAGTCACTGAGCTACTAGAGAGCTCATGGAGTTATAAAAGCAGGAGATGACATCACATCATTTTAGCTATGCGCGTCTTATACGAAGGGTGGAGCCTGGCAGCCATATTAGTTAAGTCAAAACAAACTGTTGCTATTAGCAATATGTTTAACATGTTGTTTTAGTTTAATTGGATTCATTGTCTGAAAGGTTTCTAATACAACAAAGTTGTCACGGTAAGGCTATAGTAAATTTTCAGCTGGTATAAGTGAAATTGTTAGTAAGACATTGATGTAATTTTTCTTCTAAATATTTGTCATTTATTTTAAAACTAACTAATAAGATTCACTATAATATTCAAATCAATACCGCATACTCTGGTCAAGATAATTTTTCATTAGATGTCTATCAATGTAAATGTGGCTTTTTCGGAATTAAATGGGTTATTGTGGTTAGACAGTAGAAATGGATATAGAGATCATAATATAGAATTCAGGGAGCAATAAACAGCAAGCAGACACAAATCTCAAGTGCTTTGTCAATACTGTGAGTAACATTTTACATATGTAAGCTTATGGCCATGGAAAACCAATAAATTCCTGCAAATTAACAATAAATTGCACATTTTAAAATAGATGTTTGACCTACTGTGTTAGATTAAATCTCTAAATATTAGCGTAAATTTGCAGATTTTTTTTTTTAGAAATGACATGGGCCAATATGGTTGATGGTTACAAATCATTAAGGTTAGCTTGACTGGTGAGATTGTTGAGAAGTGTGGTTAGGAGTTTAATAATTTCTTCTAACACCTATGAGAACGAATTTAGTAGCTCTTACTAAAATTCCATTGCATTTTTCAAGGGTTGAAACTAGTAAAGGTGTTGGGAAGTCCTAAGCAATATAAATATTATCATAGACAAAAGAGTATGCTATTCCTGAAATTACTTTTATAAAATATTAATATTATATGAGGGCTGTACTGTAAGTAATGCAAAAGTGGGCATAACTTTTTATTATATTACGTGAGATAGCTTAGGAGAGTAACTCTCCCTCTATACAAAGGTACTACTTGACATAGTTTCTATCACAAGTGATGCCTTTGCGCCATCATTGAACTCTTGAATCCTCTCTAAAATGCCTCTTTGTCAAAGGTAATGGTTTCCCCCAATGTGTTTTGTATTCAATTCGGGAGTAGTGCAGCAGGAGACCAGGGACACATTTTTTAATGATTTTGGTCAGGTTTTACATGAATGGTGTCTGGCGGTCAATGCTCATTTCTGGTGCTTAATTGTGCTGTTAGCTATTTAGCCTGATTTAGCTTATTCCGTGTTAGCAGGCAAATAAGTGAAAAAAGCCCTACTCAATCCCTCTCTCTCTCTCTCTCTCTTTCACCCTTTGGAGACCATGATTTCAATGTGTTCAATGTGTTCATTGATTTTGTAAATGCATTGCTTTTGATGGAGACAATGTTGAGTATAAATGAAATTATACAACACATGTCAGTTGAGTCCAAAGTGCCTAAATTTTACATCACTTTCAATACACCCCTTATATTTTAGATTATATAATTGGGCTTAGAAAGGGAGAATAATTTTAGGCATACACATTCTAACAGGTACACCAGCTTAATACTGATATCAAGATTGTTCTATATGAAAATTAAATTATACCACATTATGATCAGTTATACTCATGGCACACTAGCATTACACGCGCGTAATTTGACACCGCGCCAGTTCTCACACACACACACACACACACACACACACACACTCTCTCTCTCTCGTCTTTAGTGTGTGTCAGTGTTTGAG
>JAQMYL010000012.1:26180751-26197951 GCA_030014365.1 Clarias pachynema
GGTGCTCGTAAACCAAGACTTGCTCGTTTTTCAAGTCAAAATTTATTAAAAATCTTTGCTCGTCTTGCGGAACACTCATAAACCGTAATCCGTACTCGTAATCCGAAGTTCCACTGTACTATTTTTCACTGTTGGTTGTCACCTATGACACCACTGCTAGTATCAACTAGTATCAAGTCTTACATTTGACCATATAATTATGTAGTTCTTTTTATTACAAGGTCATCATTATTTGAAAGTCACTGATTATTTTTCATACAATTTATAATCAAAGTGTTAAAGTATTAAATAAAAGTAAATTATATAAAATAATTTAAAGAAATGGGACCAGATGTTCCGGACTCGATTCCCGGCCAGGCTCAATTCCCGTCTCTGTGTGCATGGAGTTTTCATGTTCTCCCCGTGCTTGGTGGGTTTCCTTCGGGTACTCCGGTTTCCTCACACAGTCCAAAGATATGCAGTTTAGTTTAATTGGCATTCCCAAATTGCCTGTAGTGTGTGAAAGAGTGTGTGAGTGTGTGTATGTGTGTGTGCCCTGCGATGGATTTGTACCCTGCCTCGTGCCCTAAGCTTCCTGGGATAGGCTCCATTTCCCCACGACCCTGAATACAGGATAAAGCGGTACTGAAGATGAGTGAGTGAGATGAGTGGGACCAGATGTTTTACTCTGACAGGCTGCAAAGTGCCTAAAGGTACAATGTTAAAATTGTTTGTTTACGTATGCAACAACCTCAGCAGCAACCTCGTTTCCCCTCATTGGTTCCAACCACTCAGCATTCAGCATCACCAGTTATCAAGGGCTCAAGGGCTGATTTCATAATTTGCCTTAATAATGTTCTCATGCTCTTTACTACTGTGTGCGCACAGGGCAGCAAAGTAATATTTTAATGATGTACTGCAATGTTCATTCACATCTACGTTACCCATCATTCCAACATATGCAGACACACTCTCAAATACACATGATCATCAGGATACTCTTTTGTGTGAATAAACATATGTACATCAGATTAGTCTTTTGAAGATAGTAATTCATGTCAGCTAAGTTTTATTCTTAAAAGAGGGTGGGGGTGAGAGATTTAAGTTGGGCTATGATACAGTCTCTTACAAAGAACAATCCATAACCAAGAGTTTAGCAGAGAAGGATGTTTTTTAATGATCTCCATTATTACTCCATTCCCTGATTAAGTGGGTCTGCCAGGTACAAATGTGCTCAAACTTTCTTACTTTCTTTTTCCGATTACTTTTAGACATATACAGATGAGAGGGTTCACAGTTTCTAATTAAGTGTGATTTACAGAACACCACAACACACTAATCATTCCTTAGCAACGTTTCATGTGCAACAATCAAATGGGAGTTCCCAGTTTGGAAGAGTCTGATTTACCCAGACTAATTTACTGAAAGATAAGTTTAAGCGAGTGTTAAGAGTCCTCACTTTGTGTCATTGAAAGCATCAGTGAAAACAAAATCAGGCTCCATTTTGTTTAAAATTATGGGCACTTCATCTCTATTGCCTTCTTGCGTTTTGTTAATTATCTTAGCTAATTGGCTATTCTGTGTGTAGTTATTGCAAATGATGTAAATATTGCAGGGTATAGAACACAAAAGGCTCATACTTGAGCGATAAGTGCTAGATGGCAAACAAAGATAAAAATTTTGTGTTGCAGTCAGTACAGTGGATTGTGGCAGTGAGCAATATATTGAAAATATGTGGCACACCTAAGCCTATCCCTAATCTTCACATCAATAACCTGATATCTGTATACTGAACTCATAGTCTTGGTCAGGGAATCTGTTTATGATGACTTGCGTGTTATCACACTCCAAGTAGCCATTATAAGAGAAAGTAGATCTGAAAGCAGTTCTGAGGGTGGAGACACCTTGGTAATAAAATATATCGGAAAAAAATGGGCAGTCTGATTGGATCTCACAGGAAGGCTAAGGTGACACAAATAACCACTTTTTACAGCTAAACCAAATAATAGAAAATTTTGATGGTTCTTGGTCATTCAACTCATTATTTCCTGTTTCAACTATTTTCTTAGAAATAGCCATGAATGTATTTTCTACTCCTCTACAAACCACGTCCAGTTCATGCTGTACCTTCACAAACTGTCTACAAACTGTCATGATTTATCTAAAGACTACTTATTACAATGAAACAAGTCAAGACTTGTCAACAACTGCTACTATTTCTCACAAACTTTGTAAGTTTAACTGTTTACAGCAGCATGGACCCCTCTGTTTTGGAAACCTTTTAATGAACATTCATCCTATTAACATTTTACTTTGAATGGTGCAAATTCGATGTCAGCAAAGCTAGTGGAAAATAAGCACTCAGCAAACACTCTCTATAGCAAACATTTAACAAACACTCTCTAGTGCACTATAATGTTGATAGAAACAAAGTGTTCTACCACCCTTTGTTGTGCACTACATGTCAATGTATGCAGCCAACCAGAATAATTAGAGAGTGCTGCACTGATAAGGCAAAATTGCTACATCATCTTACATGTCTGTTGTGTATAATGTCCATAGCAGTTCGCAGTAGGACCATAGGTACAGTAATTCTTCAACAATACAATTGATGCACATACAAGTAACTATTATGTTGTTTTTTTAGTAGATGAATACTTTTTTTTTTTATTCCTGAGCATTTGGATCAACAACCTGACACTCTCCCTAGGATTTCCTGATCTTGAGCTTAGAAACAAGTTTGGAAATGTTGGAAAGGCTCTTTAAGATGAAGAGCATGTCATAATATTCAACACATAAAACATTGTGGCAAATGGGCTACAACATCAGAATCAGAAGCTAAAGTGGATACGGGCTCGGTAAAACTGGACAGTTGAAGATTGGAGAAATCAATTGGTCTTTTGTCCAGATTTTAATGGCTATATACTGTAAATGCAGTCACTGGATGTCAGCTCAACTGAATGATGCTTATCCTTCCAGAAAAGATACAAAGACTTGTATAATCTATGCCAATTCACATTAATGCTGTTCCCTAAGCTTGTGGTGGTTTAAACCATAAATCTATTTCTAATCCTGAACCAACTCATGAAAGCACATTCACACACTCACCCCAGGATTTTAAAATAAACATGAACATATGAAAAGTTAAAGTAATGAGGTTCATTATTCACTCTTTAATTCTTCTTCACTCACTCAAAACACACACACACACACACACACACACACACACACACACACACACACACACACACACACACACATTGTTGCTATTGATATTTGATGTGGGTGTGTTTGCTCAGCATACTGCAATATATGATCAGCTCCCTTTAGAAACCTAAAGAGCGATAGGACAGGATATTTTTAAAAATCTGTTTGCCTCTGTCAAATGATTGTTTCAGCAATGGGCATCCATTTGTAGATCCTGCAGCAGGACAATAATCGAAAACATATGTTCAAATACACATGAAAAGGAAATAATGAGAAGTTTGACATGTCCCTGTGGGGTAAGCTATAGAAAGGAATCTACTACAAATTACATAGGACCCTGGAGTATCTGGAGAAATTGTGCACTGAGGAATGGTTTTAGATTCAGTGCGGTGTATTCTCCAATCTCATTAAACATTACAAGTTAAATGTTCTTATGTTGTGAATGGGATGTTTCACAAAGTAATAAATCGAGAGTACCAATTATTCTGATAAAGGTGTGTGTTTTGTATTATTAGAATAGCTTTTAATTCAATTAATATGATTTCTTTCATATTTTCAGTGAAAATATTCACCATATGTTAACAGTGAATTAATTTTTGCATAACCCTTATTATGTGTAAACTTAACATGGTAAATGGTGGCAGAAAAAAATAACAACCTAACAATTTTTGACCGCCCAGTGACAAGTATGCATATGGGCCTTATGGTTAGTGCAATTGTTTTACATTCTAGATTTATTTCCATTTGCATCTATAACAAGCTACACTCTACTTTCAAAGCATTTCATTAAATTTTGGATGTGTATTAGTATTTATTCAGCCACTAAAGCATTAGTGAGGTGATGTCAGGTGAGGAGTTCTGGAATACAGTTGGTGTTCCAGTTCATCCCAGAGGTGTCAAAATGGTGTTGAGGTCAGGGCTCAGTGCAGGAGTTTTTCCACGCACCATATGTACAAAGACAATTTATACAATTGTATGCTTCCAACTTTGTGGCAACAGTTTGGAGAAGAACCACATATGGCTACAATGGTCATGTGTCCAAAACTTCTGCTATGTATATCCTAGACTAAATTATATCATACAGCAGGAGCTTTAATAGAATTTATTTTTATAATGTCATTTATTTTATAATGGCTTGTGTCATGTTACACATAAGCCTATAGAAGGAGGCCACCCAATAAGAAGTATGGATGTTAAATCATGAGATTGATGTAGGTAGGATTTGTATTTTTTTTTTTTTTTTAAGTACAGAAACTGTGAGACCATGTTATTTATAAATGATTGCAAAATAAGAAATTCAAATAAGGGAGTGTGGGGTCGGTCGGATTTAGAGGACAGATTACATATAAGTAAAATAAAAATATTAAGTTTCTCAACAGAAAACAAAAGCCTGATTTAATTGCTCATGTTAAATTGGATTTTTTTATTTTATTTGAAGTTTATAATGACTTATTTTCTGTTATGTAAAGTGAGCATGATCAATTTACATAGTACAAGCATGATCCAATTATCTTATGAAATATCATAAGGGTAGAGGTTTTGACTTTTTTCAGGATTTGAAACTAGATAATCAAATAATGCTGGGTGTGAGATATCAGATTGTGGAAATGTAAACCAATTTAACCATGAAGAACCAATGTATGCATTTGAATTAAGTAAACTGGATAAGATTATTCAGTGTATTAAAGTATTGTACATAGTAACTTGTGTGAGAAGTGAGAAGAGCCAAGTGCTATGCTCGCATTCCCCAGAATTTTATTTCTAATGGAACTAATGGGTAACTAATGGGAGACAAACCTGTTAACTGACCAATACTCTGAACTACTTAAGAACATGTTTATTACTGACAGCCATCTCGCATAAAAACTAACAGACATCCTTCCCCACTCTCCACAATAAGAGATTCTTATACACATATTCTTACACAAGCAGTTATTTAGTTAACTGAATATTTGGAACTTGACAAACCAACAGGTTCTCTGGACATTAGTTCAATTTGTAACCCAGCATTCTATATACAGTATACTGCACAAAAAAATTAAGGGAACACTTTGACTTGAACATTACATACACATAAGAGGGGCGTTCAAGTCAAATAGGGACTAAGTGTTCCCTTAATTTTTTTGAGCAGTATATAATAAGTAAATATTGTTACAAGCATTTTTTTGCATTTGTAATGTATATGTTCATACTATTTACTCACTCTTTAATTGATCTTATATACTGCTGCTTATTGACCTGCAGACAACCTCAGTGCTCTTGGTGCTCACAATACACATGGACTTAAAAGACTTGTACCACTGAATAATGGTTTGCCTTCTCGACATTTCACCATTAATGAGATTTTAGACCACTTGTTGTTCACTCCTTTACTATATAACATAATAGCTGTGTACCACTGAATAATGCTGCTCTATCGAGCGGCACTGGATGAAAAATACAGAATTGAGGTGAAACACCATACTCATATTTGGGAAAAAGAAGTAACATAGATTTCTTTTTCTGAAGACGCAGAACCATGCTTCATCCCGCAGAGCTACTGACTGTTTCATTTATGGGAGTGTTTTGGACAAAATACATGCATATATGACAAATATTACAAAAGCAATATCTTGCAACTATTGTTTCTCCCACTAACACATCATCATTATTACTAGTATAATTAATATTCCTACTATTAAAGCTCTATGGCATAATCATTAGTGTAACAGTGCCTCTATTAGCTTATCATGTCATGTTGCTATCTAACACTTCTTACAGAAAACACTCACTCACTCATCGTTATTATAGTTTTATCCTATATACAGGGTCACGAGGGACCTGGAGCCTATCCCACAAGACTTAGGGCATGAGGCGGGGTACACCCTGGACAGGGTGACAGTCCATTGCAGGGCACACACATACAGTACACACACTCATTCACACACTACAGGCAATTTGGGAATGCCAATCAGCCTAATCTGACTGTGGGAGGAAACCGGAGCACCTGGAGAAAAGCCACAACATGCAAACTCCATGCACACAAACCCAAGGTGTGATTCGAACCCAACCTGGAGGTACAGGGTGACAGTGCTAACCACTACGCCACCATGCCGCCCTTACAGAAAACCATTTTTCTTGTTTTTTGTGAGATGGTCATGAACTGAAGCTACCAATGGACAGCAAACCATATGTTCTTTATCCGTTAGGCAAAATATGAAGGTGTGAAAATGTGACTGGTTTTCACAATGCACAAATAAAGTGTACAATAAAAACTAAAATAAATGTAAAAGTGTCTTTCATTTCAATAAACCTCTACATTTCTTCTCTTTTTTAATACAAATTAACTTTGTACTTTTGTATTAAAAATTTAATACTTTTGTATTACCATTTAGTTACCCTGCATTTGTATATTAAATTCCAGTATTAAAGGTGTATTTGGAAAAATTGGTCACCGAACCTAGGTACTGTATGTAACTGTTGGGTATGTTAAATTTTTTAATGATCACCTTTAGTATTCATGAAGCTCTGCCCCAGGATCTATGGTAGAGTGCTTATCTAATAGAGTACAGTTTTCCCAATAGCTTTTATCATCTTTCCTTCCCCTTTCTCACCCATGCAACCCTGTTCCTTTAAAGCCCCGTTTATGACCTTATGCAGACCTGTAACTTTTTTGCAATTCAGTATGCAAATTATACACAATACTTACTTATTAAACAATTACTTATTATATTTTATATGGCATAATTGGCTACTTTTTCATCTTGGGACTTTTATTGCATATACAGTATTTACTGAATCTATTCATTACATTTGCTGCATCAGATTTGCTTGGCTTAGTTAACATCAAATTGTGACCAGACGTATGGCAGCAGAAATAATAACTCTGCCTAGGGCAGAATCAAAGTTCCATGCTTCACTGAAAGGTACAGGATCGTGAGAGAGTGACTTTGTGCAGTACCTTGTATTATCATGTATTCCCATCTTAGAAGAAATCTAGGTTACTTATTCTGGGTAGACTGAGTCAGCCAAGGTTGTACAAGCAACAGTCCGTTCGGAGACATACGAACACTTTAATTTATATTTCAGAAGCCAGACGACTATGTTTTCAAGCATTGTGTTTATTTCAAAGCCTGCAGACGAGACTGCCTTAGGGGAGCTCAGATGCCTTGTAAAGGAGATGTATTAAGTGTCTACTATGCAAATGTTTCTCAGTAGTTACCACAGACTCTCCTAGATCAGGCAAAGGACATTTCAGAGTATGACGTCTCAATGAAGCTCAGTCAGAGTCAGAGAGAGAGTGTAATAAAAGCAGTGCCATGTTAAATATAGCTTCTGTTTGAAGATGCATGGCCTCGGTGTTCAGTTACAGCGTAAGCCAAAGTGACGGATGACTCATCTTTGTTCAAAGCCACGTCCGAAAGGATGCAGAAGTGTCTGCCGCCTGACATGAAAGCATACACCCGTTATAATCGACATGGCTTATATAAATGCTCGCTCATGTACGGAGCACATCAACATCTAGAACAACAGCTGTGTGTGTGTGTGTGTGTGTGTGTGTGTGTATGTGTGTGTGTGTGTGTGTGTGTGTGTGCCCTCAAGATATTCAGCACTCTGACTGGAGCATAAACTGATTTAATCAGTTAAAACTCTAGCTGGTTAGACAGACTCTTTCTGCTGAGTCATCATTCAATTTAAACAAATAATTATTCCACACATCTTATGGTCTGTTTATGATATTATCGTGTGGCAGGAAGGCGAGAAGGACAGAAAGAGAAACGACCATTGCTTGAATTAACAAATACTGCAGAGGGTTGTTTCTGCTGCCTCTCAGTGGACACGCCTTTCATTAAGACTCTGGCAGAACGGGAAGAAAGATGTACTGAGGGAGAAAATGAACAAGCGAGTGGGATAGGAAAACAAGAGAGATGGGATGCTGGGCAGAGTGTGCGATCGTATAGATCCCACAACCGCTGATAGCCTGTTGTATCTGCTAAGAGTGATCAGAGTGTCTGTTTCCGCTCAGCTTTGAATGAGATCACTACAATTTATTAAGTAATTGTAATTAATTAATAATTATCTAGGTTTGCAGCAACTATATGGTTGTGTCATGTTTGTACATTCTACTCCCATTCCTCCACATGTCTGCCAAGAGCTATTCCCACACAGGTTACTGTAGGAAGGTTACTGTATTTTTGTTTAAACTATTAATTGTATACTATATGGCCAAAAGTATGTGGACACCATCTCATTAATGACTCTGACTGACTGTAAATTTCCTCAAATCCCCACATCAGCGTTTCCCCACATCCAAGACCTTTTCAAAACAGCAAAAAAGTGGAGTAAATCTGGAATGGGATATTCATAAAAGCACACATCATTATGATGATTGGGTGTCCAAAACCTTTGGCTGTATAGGGTATCTCTCTCTCCTTATGCTATTTTTCAGGCTTATCCATTGATCAATGTTTACTGATATGCCTGAGTTGGTTCAGTAAAAGGCTCCCATTATTCGGAGTCTTAGTAACAAGGGTTTTCTCTCTACTGAAGAAGGATTTTAAAGACTTCTGGAGTTCATCTCTCTCTCTCTCTCTCTTTCTGGCATTCTTAGTACAGTACTTACTTTTAAGGGTCTGGCATGATATGCTGTCCCCTGTGCTGTATTCCAGTGCCCTCTGCTGGATAGGAATTGGATTTAATATTAGAGCGCACTGTCGATAAGAAAATGATTAAATGATATCTTGAACTCATTATAACTAGTGCAGAAAGGCAAGTGTCTTCATGACTTCCTGGTACAATAATGTTAATAAATTCAATTATTTTTAACATTCTGTAAGGGAAAGGTGTATTAAATGCCAGTACATGCCGTAGGATATTTAATCTTTTAATAATCAAAATGTCGAAACAACCTGCATATTATCAGTGCCTCAGATCTGAACAATATCATCCATCAATTTTTTTGTATTGCTTATCCTGTGCAGGGTCATGAGGGATCCTGGAGCGTTACCCAGGGTACATGGCGAGGTACAAACTGGATGGAGTGCCAACCTATTGCCGGGCACAAACACACACTCACACAGCCAACCATACACTCTGGGCAATTTTGGAACAGCAATCAGCTCTAAACACATTTTGTTAGACTGTGGGAGGAAACAAAGCAAGCACAAGGAGAAGATCCGATGGGCACACACACACAGACCAGAGGCAAGATTTGAACCTCCAACCCAGAAGGTACAAGGTAACCATGCTAAACACTAAGCCTACAATAATCTAACCAAGCTTGCATTACAACTTGGCTCTACGTCTTTAGTTTTATTTTGTCATACAGTGTTGTTGTATCATTCCAACTCTGTACGTTTAATAGTTCCTTCAGTAATTCAAGATTCAAGATTCAAAGAACTTTATTAATCCCAGAGGGAAATTGCTTATTCTTGGTTACAGTTGCTCACAGTTGGTATCAAGTAGAAAGGAAAAGTAATAAATGACTAAAAAATTATAAATAAAATAAAATATGATAGAATAAAATAAAATAAAATAAAGAGTTCTAAAACAGTAAGTACCATATTGCACACTAAACATTTGAATACCTTAATTGAATACACTAAATATGACATGATTGCACTTTTATTGCATTATTGCACTAAATATGGCATTATGACATTATTGCACACTAAATATGACCCAAGAGCATAGGTAAATATTGCACAAATTAATACAGTAATCTATGTGTGCAATATTGTATTATTATATGTCATCTTGTATTACATATTTTATTGAGATGTAATATTGCAATTATCATAATATTAATACAGGTAAGTAATATTACCTATTAAGGTAATGGCCTAAGTAATAGCATCGACCTTCCAACATTTTATGGAACGCAGAACAGGCAATACTTATAAAGTATGCACACTGACTGAAATGGTGCATAAGTAGTAAAACCTTGGCGAGCATTATGGGGTTTTTATAGCTCTTCTTAGTTATTGTTTGAAATGACCCAAAACATGGGGCCCATACTGCAACATATGGCTTACTATGCCATTTATCATGAGCACATTACAATTACACCAGCTAACATGTTTGTTAATCAGTTGAACACAAATACACTTATTTGCTACAGCACCAACACATGAGTGAATCTGAGTGAAGTGTTTTGCACCTGTTGAAGCAAACCAAATTATACAGACAGGTTCACCAAGCCTTTAAATAAATCACTCAGTGTGAAAGTGACTTTAATGATGCGGTTTTCTAATGGCATGAATAATGTTCTCTTTTGTGTGCTACATCATTTCTTGCTAAATACTCTGTGAAGTCATTAATATCAAAACAGAAACAAAGCCACAGTAGAGAGTCCTTAATTTAGAGCAATAATTCTCAGTCTTAATCAGTTCCTTTTTTTAGATCAACCATATCTGTATGTTTACTATGGATACATCTTTGTAAAACTCTGTGCATCTTGAATTTGAGATGTTCTGCGGCTTGAAGTTAACTGATCACTTTGAACTTAATATGTACAGTAAGAGTGACATACTGTAGAGTCACGTGAGAGAGAGAGAGAGAGAGAGAGAGAGAGAGAGAGAGAGAGAGAGATCTGAATCTGTACTAACCGGTAAGGGAAACAATATTAAAATATGCCTCTTTATGCTGTATCTACAGCAATGAGCTTTTGACTTTGATGGATTGCCCTGGTTTCTCTCCCTGTCTTCTCTCTCGCCTTCCTAAATATCCTTTGCTTTAATTATTCGTCTCGTTTCAGCAGGATTCAGTGTGCTTTATTCAGTAGTAAATCACTAGAGTTATTAATTTGTGGAGCTCAAGCTGAACAGATCGCTGCAGCTGACTGTGCAACACTTCAGTGTGCTATGCAGTTCCTGTCTCACACGCACATATACACACACACACAAATATAAAACACTTACGCACATGCACACATATGCACACACATTCTGGAGTCACTACAGAACCAGTTCATCATATTATTCCAGACCCTGTCAGCAGAAAGCCAGGTGCAGCACACAGCAGGAAAAAAGACAATACATTTTAAGGTAGTGGAGCATTTCTTTGCACTAAAAATGCAAGTCATCATCCCTTGATTACAGGCTAGTTAGCACAATATGAAGAATGCTTCATAATTTCAGGAGTACAATAGATCAGTTGTTCCTGTAACAAGTTGTAAAAGAGGTTTCTGTAATGCCCGTACACAACAAGGGGCATGTTTTTCCACTGCTGGGTGCTGATTATTCTCATCAGAAGCCATACACATGCACAATCCTCACATCCAACTCTACATTCACACACCAACGTTCTCTCAGTCCTGTTGCCGGGTGCTCTTCGGTTCACACCCCATGTGAGCTCATCAGAGTGGCAAAATATGCAGGGTTATTACATTACATTAATTATTTTTTTTACATTTTAGCAAAATGTCTGTCCAAAGAAGACTATACGCTACATATATAGTATTAGGATGCGTTCACACTCTACAGGGAAATCTGCTGAACAGAGTACAGTACCTAGCCGTGACAGACCAACTAGCCATTAGTAATAATATTAATAATCATCATAATGATTAGATTATTTTCCATATTTAACTGTTTAACTTTAAGTATGACGCGGATGCAGCAGTTCAAGAAAACATTGCAGTGGCAGAAAGGAAGGAGGATTACTTGTTTGACTAGACAACATATTACTGTATAACGCTAATTAAAGTACAACAGCTCACAAATATCATATCTCCTATACAGTACATCATATTACAGATGAATCGGGGGTAGCTGAAGCTGGCAAAATATGCTGATGCAAATCTAATATAATATAATGAGCTGCAAGGTCAAATTGCAGTGTTTTTAGCTGACAGCAATTATTTTAACCCCAACTGATGCAGTGAGAAGCTTTTCATTTTCTAAACAACCAGGGTCAAATTATTGTCCTGCATCAAGCAAGGAAAACAACTAAGGAGGCAACGGAAATTATTGAAATTGTCCAAAGAACTGTCCAATGCATTATTAAAATTTGGTTTAATTTTGCTGAACCATCAACTTCATGGAAGAAATATGACTGAAAAAAATCATGGATGATCTTGATCTTTGATCTCGTATGAGGGCCTCAGGCATCCTAATGGCAGTAGATTCCAACCTGGCAGTAGATTCCAACCTGTCTGCCAATTTTCATGGGTTTTTAAGCATATTAAGACCCCCAAAAATCCCAAAATGGTGGGGAAAAATTTTTTAGGACTATAGTTGCAAGCAACGATGAGCGGGCCCAAGCACCCTTTGCCATGGTGGAAGTTGACACACAGCTGTGTTTACTAGCGAAAGTATGAGCATTTGCACTCACAGGATTTGGATTAAACAGCTGTGTGGCAATTAAAAAACACTCATTATTGAGACTTCTTAGGGGAGCAAGGATTTAATTTGCTAGGAGGAAATAAAGCAATGGACTTTGGAGCAATGGAAAAAGGTCATGTGGTCTAATGAGTCCAGATTGACCCATCCAGAAGTGATGGGTGCATCAGGGAAAAAGGGAAGCACAGAACGTGATGCAAAAAAGATGCATAGTCAGGCCTCTGAATGCAGTTTTGTGTTCTGGGGTTGCTTCAGTTGCTTCAGAAGCAATCTGCTGTGATGAATACAATGTTGGGGAACAAATTTGGGGGGCAGGGGGCGGCACTGCATTCCACTTGATTTGTAGCTGCTTCCCTTAGGAGTGCTTCCTTAGGGTAAAAAATTCAGTGTGAAAGCCTATGAGGTTCTCTGGGAGCCCAAGGGTTTACCTAAAAAATATATGATCATTGGATCACTGGATCCAACCCTTTCCAATGAGCCAAAACATCAAGGACGTTCAGATTTATGAGCACTGTTTTTTAGCATGCTCAGCAATTTTGCATACTGAAAAAACTGATTATATATTAAAAATTCTAAACAGAAATGTCATGCTTTTCCTTTATTTTATGGGAAGTGCTTGATTTTTAATATTATTAGACAAAGACAGGTAAGAGGTTAGAGTGAAAACTGCTGGCTTTGTGATGCTCTGGAAGGTCACTGCAAATCAATACACAATTATTATGACTGAACACGTCTATCCTAGGACGAACCATTTCAGTCTTGATAGTGGTCCCTTTCAGGATGATACTGTCCACATCTGCATGGCACAAGGTAGGAAAATTGAGGAGGAAAATTGTGGAAAATAATACATTAGCTGACCAACAAAACACACACCAAAATACATAAATAAAGAATCAAATAAAGCAATGAATACAAATTATGAGTATCTATTGCAAGAATACTGTTCACCCTCTAGTACAGTCCCAGAAGCTTATATCCAAAGCATGCTAAAGCTGATCTGGCATTATGTGTCAAACAAACACCTTACTACTGTAGGTATTAAAAATAGTGAAAAATTGCAGCTGTATGTGCAATAATATCATTCAAAAGCATCTGCAATGTGAATTCTCAATCTAGCCATACAGCATAGAGAATGTCATTTCATTTTTGGGAAGGGTAAAAAAAAATGCTCTTCACCTTCCAACTTATTCACTAGAGGGGGGAAAATCACATGATGTTCTGAAGGTTACATTCCTGAGTAGATTATTAATTAAGATGGGTGATTTAGAATGCAAAGATTTTTCCCAGGGGCTAAAGGGAGCTATTTAATGCATCTCCATTTGCATATTTTACAGTAAAGCACATGTTTTTTTCTGTTACACTATTATCATCTTTCTTTCTTTTCATTTGTAATTAATTATTGTGGTTACATGGGGCATGGTCTTCTATATTACATATACTAAAGGTGAGTATGATTAATGTGAAATGTTGGTAAACATTCAACCAAAGATGTATTGGGTAAAGGCAATGTAAAGTTTAGCACCCCCTCTTTTACTCACTCTAACTCTCACTCCCACCAAGCATGGGGAGTACATGCAAACTCCACGCACACAGACCCGAGGCAGAAAAAAACATGTCAGCAATACTAAGTACCCCCTTACTGCTTCCAATGGATTTAAGAGGGTTAGTTTAAGCCAAATGCTGCCAATCATCAGCTCTTGATTAACTGATCATCAGTTGGTTTGCAGACCTCTATAAAAGCAGAGTTTTGGCAGTTTGCTGGTTTGGACCATTCAGATGTATGTTAACACAATGCCAGGATGGAAATACATAAGCAATTGTCTTAGAGAAGAATTTGTTGTTACACATTAATCTGGAAAGAGTTATAAAACCATTTCCAAACAATTTGGAGTTCAACTTCTATGTGAGAAAGATTCATCACAAGACAGTTGCCAATCTTCTAAGCAGCAGACATCCTAAGACATTCACCCCTAGGTCAGACTGTGCTTCCCTCAGAGAAAAAAAGAGGTACTCCACAGGCCTCACTGAGCATGTTAAATGTTAAAGTCAGTGACCGGACAGTTAGAAGACTGAACAAGTATGGTTTATTTGGTAGAGTTGCTAAAGCCTCTTTTGTCTTAAAAGAATGTGAAAGCATGACTGAGGTTTGCAAAACTGCATTTGAACAAACCACAAGACATCTGGAACAATGTCCTATAGACAAATGACACCAAAGTGCAGTTGTTTGGCTTAAAGCCCAGTGCCAAAGGATTTAACCAAAAACCAAACAATATTTCAGCAGAAACTCCCCATACCCACTGTCAAGTAAGGTGGTGGAGGGCTGATGATTTGGGCTTATTTTGCACAAGACCTGGGCACCTTGCGGTCATTAAGGCAACCATGAACTCTGTATACTGATGTATTTTAGAGGCAAAATTGAAGTCATCCCATGCATACCAGCAAATCTACATGGCTAAAAAACAATGGCTAAAAAATAAAAAAATCATGGTTTTGGAATGGCCTAGTCAAAGTCCAGACCTCAACCCAATTGAAATGCTGTGGCAGGACCTTAAGAGAGCTGTACATAAGCATATGCCTAAAAACCGAATCAGTGAACTGAAGCAATGTTATAAAGAAGAATGGGTCAAAATTCCTCCTGACTGACAAAGTCATACAGGAAATGATTTCTTCAGTTTATTGCTTATAACCTATTGAATCATGGGGGTACTTTGTATTTCCTACACATTTTTTTTGCTTTTGAAAACACAAAAAAACTCATAGAATTAAAAGAGGTGGTACTAACTTTTTAACATTACTGTATATCAAGAAATTATGTTTGGTAACGAGAATAATTTTGGACAAAACTCAAAGAGGTGAAGTGTAAAATAACTATTTTACTTAGAACTCTTTTACTCTTTCAAAGCAATAAAAGCCACCAGAGGAGCAGCTTCTTTCCAAATGCTGTTGCTCACCTAAAGAGCAGTACTGTACGCAAATCAGAATATACATCATACATCATTAATTCTTGCCCATGCACAATCCTATAAAATATTAAATGTGTTAAACACCATTTTTGGTGTTTGGCACATTTACATTATTATTATTATTATTATTATTATTATTATTATTATTATTATTATTATTATTTGTTTTATTTTGTTTTATTTTTATTTGTTTTTGTTTATTTGATTGATTTTCTTTCTCTCAGTCCTGTTTCTGCCTGTGGAATAAATACCACAATATAAAGCTAGTTTCTTTGCCTACTTGCATACTTGGCTATTTTGGCTATTATATTTGAATGTGATTCTAAAACAATAAACTTAGTAATTGTTTATTTATAAAATGTTTTAAATAAATTTTAATAGATTAAGCTGAATTCCATATGCTTAAAGAATACTGTATCTGGTGAGAAATGTATTATGAATGTATGAAAATTTGTGAGAAATGAAATATGTTTTGAATGCTAAAGATTGGAAGCTTTGCTGCTCTCTAAGCGCCTCAGATATTGTTCCTGGGAAAATCATAAAAGTGTTCCTTCAGACCACATGAATTAATTAGAGTGTACAATCCACTTCCTCCTTCCGCTTCCACCCCTTGGCTCTTTTCTTTCATAATGAAGAGGAAAGTAATTATGTTGGAATATGCTGCAAATAAATATAAACTCTTTCACATACTGTACATAAACCCACAATTTCCCTGGCTTGTGCATACACAAACGTATGTGAGCACCTGGCCCTCACATCCAAACTGTTGCCACAAAGCACCTTTGGGATGAACTGAAATGCTGACTGCACCCCAGACCTCATTAAACATCAGTTGGTTTGTATGCTGAATGATCACAAAGGCACACCACTGCCCAGATGGATGTAGATTATTATAAGAGCAAAAAGAGAGAATAAATATGGAAAACTTTGTTAGACAAACACATATGGGTATTGTGGTTTGTAGTCCACAAACGTCTGATTCTGCAGCGTAGACCCATGTGCACAAACAGACGCCTGTGATGACCTGCAGGCATAATGAGCCTAAAGGGGACCAGGTTGTTTGTCAACACCTCACCTCTGCCTATGTCCGGCCTGTCCATCTGTCTCTCTGAGCCTTTATGATACTCAGAAATTGCTTCATGCATATGATTATTTAGTAACGCTTAAAGGTCTTTTAGCTGCACTGTTTGCAGATTACTGTGGTGGCTTTTTATGTGATACACTAAAATATTATAACATAATGCAGGAAAACTAGTTCAGTTTTTGCTATCTAGGACTGTTATAATAGGTAATAATTTGGACTATTAGTAATAATTTGCTGTATACATGTTCTTGTGGAAACTTCAGTTAATCCAGAATGAGGCCTTATTACAGACAGAAAGTTTGGCCTTATTTCTTTCATTTTATCCACGCTGCATTGATTTACATAAAAAAATATATATATATATAAAATCTTTCACATACTGTACATAAACCCACAATTTCCCTGGCTTGTGCATACACAAAAGTATGTGAGCACCTGGCCATCACATCCAAACTGTTGCCACAAAGCACACAACGTAACACCTTCGGGATGAACTGAAATGCTGACCGCATTGATTATAAAATAATTATCAAGGCAAATTTTGCAGTTTGCATAAATTCAAATTCAAATTTTTATTTGTCACATACACAGTCATACACAGTACGATATGCAGTGAAATGCTTATACGACTGCCAGTGACCTTAAAA
>JAQMYL010000012.1:26206615-26222166 GCA_030014365.1 Clarias pachynema
CTCTCTCTCTCTCTCACACACACACACACACACACACACACACACACACACACACACACACACACACACACACAGAATGATGGAGGTCTGAAGGATCGCTCGGTCTTTGATATCCCCATCTTCACTGAGGAGTTTCTCAATCACAGTAAAGGTGAGTTATTACATTCTTCCGCCTTATTATTTTTTCTTTTATATTTCACAGATACATTTTTGTTATACATTTTATTAGGCAAAATGTACATAACGATCATTTTAAACCATCATGCCATTTCATTCATGAAAAAATACTTAAACTGATTATCCCAAATTCAGATTTTCTTTTGATTCTTTTCATTGTGAAATTCATACTCTTTCAAGGAAACAAACGAAAGGAAATACCAGGATTCATACACTTGTACATGAATGTATCACAGAAGTGTGTATGTTTTCTGTGTGCGTTTGGCGCAGCACGTGAGGCAGAGCTGCGGCAGTTACGTAAGACCAACATGGAGTACGAGGAGCGCAACGCAGCACTACAGAAACATGTGGAGAGTATGCGGAGCGCCGTGGAGCGCCTGGAGGGAGAAGTGCTGCAGGAGCGCACACGCAGCAGCCTGCTACAACAACACCTCGACCAACTGCGCTCCGCACTCACACACAGCTTCTCCAGCGTGCCACTGCCTGGTGAGACACACACACATAGTCTGTCTGTTTACATATAGTGCATACATATTTTTTTTTTTTTTTTTTTTTTTGGCATCAAGCTCAGCAACAGGTCTAAGTGCAGATTCAGATGTTCCAGATGTAACTAGTGTAACTTCTCAAGCACATATATTTTAGTGTAATTGTGTCACAGACTGCTCTTTTTCTTACTCTAGTCTTTTTAATATGAGTATAATATGATTTTGTCCCTTTTTAGTAATAGATAAGTAAAATCTTATTTGTATATTAACAACAGATTCTTAGTTGCATGGAATGGAGCTCAAAATGTACGAGGGGCATTCAAGTCAAACCAGGACAGTGTTGAAATTTCTCGTGAATAAAGTCGCAAAACCGATCAACATTTACAGAAGACTTCAAGCGCAGTGCCTAGCCGCAGTAAATGTTTTTTACTCAAGGAATTTTGTACATGCTGAGGTGGCTCGGAGTCCACTGTGGTGGTTCCATAAACATTCAGTAAATGGGACAGCTGATCGTTGAAAATCGACAGAAAAGTGTCACCAACTTGCAGAAGCAACGTATCTATCTGTGGGAACTGTACACACAATCATTCACCAATATCACTTGCACATTAAAGGAACTCAGCTGGGAGTTATTGCCACATCCTCTGTACAGTCCTGACCTCGCTCTGAGCCATTTCAACATGCTTGGGCCATTAAAGGTGTTCCTGGGAGACTAGCATTTCAGACTTTCTACCTTGATGGTATCCAAGCAATAGTGAAAAGCTGGGATAAGTGCATTACAGTAGCAGGGGATTATAGAGAGAAAGTGAGGTACTTTTTACTCTCATAACTGTGTGTTGGTATTCTGCACAATCAAAAGTCCCAGTTTAACTTAAACATCCATCGTTCTTATAAAAGATTATCTCAGTTCTCTTCTTCTCAATTATGGCAAACAATGGCGGCTTTGAAATAACTGTTACAGCAGTATTGTGCCACAGCAGTATTGTGCCACTAAAGAGTCACTGTACTGTGTTCCTGCAGGCAGCGGAGAGACGGCCAGTCTGGACTCCATCGACTCCTACATGAAGAAGCTCCACAGTATCATCATGTCGAACCCTCAGGAGCATGAGCAGCTTATTAGCCTGGTGCGGGACGTGGTTAACTGCCTCGACAGGTAACGGTGTACTCCTAATACACGTTTAAAATTATACTCAGGCTCATCTTGTATCTATATGCAGAACAGTATATCTAATCAGTTTGGAAAACTGCCAAAATATAACTTTTTTTGCCAAAATATAACTTATGTAACCTCACTCCCAAGCATGTGTGCTAAGAGCTAGAGCTGTGCAATTTAATCACTCTCTTGTTGGTCAATTCAGTTAATTAAATTGACCCACCCCCCACGACCCTGTACACAGGACTAAGCGGTATAGACGATGAGTGCGAGTTTGTGGGTTGTTTCAAAAATAAAATTGGATGACATTGTTAAAGGACAACTTTAAGTCTGTGTGATTGTACACATCAGACATTCGACAATTCGATAATTGTTTGGGATTCTGATCTTTGTTCACCTCCCTCACTGATGACCAGTGAGGCCACTGAAATCAGCAAACATTAACAGTATCAGCAACAGTACTCATTGCTGTTAAGGGGCCATGGGTGTGCCATAAAACCATTTCCCACATCATTACACCACTGCCACCAGCAGCCTGGTGAAAGCAATGCAATGCGTTATATTCAGTAACAAAGACAAATGTGTTTGAATACATTATTCCTCCACTTCAAGTTTACCTGAGTGTTTACGAACCATTAAACTGTCTTCCCTCAGTTCTTCTTCCACTGAGGAATGAATTTGAGATGAGACCTACCCAATTCTCTTAGAAAAGATTACCAAATGCAAAAATAAAATGAGACACAAGTGTGTTGACCATCATAAAATACCTGTGTTCAGTGTTAGAGTTCCAATTAAAAACAACCATGCACCTATGTGTATTTTTTTTTTTTTACTTAAACACAGTAAGAAGGATGTTTGGAGAGACAAAAATGAACCATGGAGCTTTATATTGTGACCTATAATTACAGCCTGAAATAAAAAGCCCTATTTGCATCACAAAAGGCAAGGAGGCGTGTATTTTCATCCTTTTTAGGTCTTATTGTATTAGAGGATTGCCTTTGTAATATCATGCGTTTGAAAGCAAGGGATTAGTGTGTGGTTTAAAAGCATTGTGCTTAACAAGTGCTGTGATTTTTCCCTCTCACAGGTAATTGAGGAGTCCCAATAACCGTGCCACCAAATCCCAGAACTCCATTCTATTCACAACACCAATCCTAATTCAATTTTTAAGACTTGCTTTACTACAGACAGGAAAAATATTTATTTTCTAGTGCCATTTTTATCAGTTTTTTACTTAACTTGGTCAGCAACTGGTATTTATTAACTCCTTGTCTTTATTTGTATTGGACTCATAGTGTATGTGAAAACATTCTTTGATGATCTTCAGTCCATGTTTTGTTTCAAGGAAAAGTTTTAAATTTTAGTTAAAAATGTCATTTTGTATTTGATCATAATCTGATTTACGCTGTAGTTTGTATATTTGTGGTTTGCCACTTGTCCCTGTGCCAGCATTACGTAAGTGTATAAAAGCTCAAATGCTCCATTGACCAATAAATTGCATTAAAAAAAAATATCTTCATGGCTCAGTTATGTATCTGATACTTTCATAAATATGAGCACTCATGCATGCTGTGACCTTATGCTCTTCCTCCTCCTCTCCTCCTCTTCTGTGCCGCTTTGCTTATGTGTTTTGTGTTTGATATTCAGCACACACTACAGAGCCTCTTACAGACTCTAACCTTGCTTGCTTTATTTGCAGATTTGCTGTATTTTATATTATAGCTGCTATGAAAATCTGCTTTCTCAGTTTGACATTCACATATTTTCGAAAGGTGCATCAGTGCAGAGGATTCTATAAGATCCATCAAACAGCTCTAGAGAAGGTGTTTACATTCTGCTGCAGTTCCTCAGATATCCAGACAAGGTCCAAACAGAAGACTGCAGGGGAAAAAAATTAACACAAAAAAAAGATTCTTAGATGTTTAAATTTTGTTTATAGATGTCAACCAGATACTAAACAGTTGATTAGTGATGTATATAAGTTAGTTATTAAACACAAGTAACTCAGCCACATTAGATGTATTTGCATGTAAATGGGGAAAATTATAAATTATATACAAGAATAAATTTCAGATAAACTCTGGCATCATCAGTTTGCCTCAAACACACAGTAGTTCAATTTATAAGTGTCCATTGGCTTCACTGGTCTAGGATAAAACTACTGTAGCAGTGATCAGATAGGACTTTGATCCCACAGGTGACCGATGTACTGTAAGCAGGAACCAGCTACGCTACTGCATATGCTTTGAACATTCCCAAAGTTATATCATTTTTGGAGTTTTATTTCTGATACTTCGTCAAAAATATGGCAAATACTAAAGTGGTGCTCACCTGAAATACACCCAGGCATATATGATAGCCTTTAGCTTCTCGCTAGGAGAATGATCGTGTTTAACCGTTATAGAGCCGTTGCTCCTAGTGACTGCTTACTGTCTACTTATTAAAGAGGTCTTGTATTTTATTCATCTAGAGAAAATTCACTATTCCATGAAGGGATCCACTCAGGAATTGTATGATGTCTGGCAACCATTTATAAGCCACTTTGAAAATAAATTTGATGTGTAATGAAAGGTGTCTTTTTAATTTATTTTTGTTTGATGTGTATTTTTTTTATTTATATATTTTCACTTATCTCTTTTTCTGCTGACTGGTTGTTTTGTTGTGGGGTAGGGGGAAAACTACTATGTATGTATATGTATCTTGTTAAAAATGTCAATATTAAAGACTTTGATTAAAAAAAGAAAAAAGATTCCTGGACAAAACGAGAGCTGAACATGGATTTGCTTTCATAAGAAATTCATCTTGTTGAAGGCCAGCATGAGTCTGATCGACATATTGCACACACGCATCTGCCAGGTTACACAGATGTTCAGGATAGAACTGTGACTTTAACTGTATTTTTCCAGTGCAGTATACTCAATCCTTCCAATGTTAAAGAGAACAGAAAGTCAAGTTTCTGTCATAATGCCCATTTCCTGTTGAGTGACAGGACTTCCTATTAGGAATAGCTGCTGTGTGGTTGTAATCCCATTCTCAGGTGGCTCAAATGACCACATATCCTGCTGTTGTTGATCTCACTTCATCCTGCTGCCTGTATCCTATTTGACTGGTTTGACTTTTGGACAAAATGATCAGTATGCTTGTGGACAAACAGGTTTATTCAATGAACGTAAACCAGCTATTATGTTAGCTTTGTTTGTTTGGATATTAAGATCCAGATATTTGTCACATGTACAGTACGTTACAGCACAGTGAAATTATTTTTTCTTTTATCCCAGTTAGGAAACTGGGTTCAGATCGCAGGGTCAGCCAGGGTACAGTGCCCTGGAACGGATAGTGTTGAGAGCCTTGCTAAAGGGATCAACACTGGGAGCTTATATATATATATATATATATGAATAATAATATTTTACTGGGCCATATTGCCTGTTCCCAGCATTCCCAGTGTTCCCACTATAGGCGCAGAATCCTTAATAAGATAAGAAACATACTGAATATGTATGAATTGATTTCTTGCCGTTATAAACCTTGTGCTTTGGATTTTTGCCTGTTCAGTTGTTACCAATCAAATATGGTAATTCAAGTGGTGTTCAAGTCAAACCGGGATGAAATTTCTCATGAATGAAACTTACAGATTTCTTCAAGCACAGTTTGGTGATGAGACTTTTAGCCACAGTAAAATATATAAATGATGCAAACATTTTAAGAAGTCCATACATCTGTGAGTGACAATACCAGCTGAGCTGGCTCAGAGCCCACTGCAGTCATTCCCATTAGCATTCAGAAACGCATGATCCATGAAAATCAACGAATAACTTATTGCCAGTGTACAAAAGTTTGCATCTAACATAAAAATCATAAAATAGCAAAGTTGCATGAAAGCTCTGTTTTGAACATTAACTTGTGAAGGCATCTCCTGCGCACAACCCACCTCAGGTCACCTCACATGCATTATTTCATCACAAATGCTTGCCATTTTAACAATCTTGTGTATACTTTTTATATCCACTCTAGAGTCTGGTTCTGTAGTGTGCAATGGGCACGAAGCTGGAATATATCTGGGAGGGATGCCAACTGCAGCAATTTAAATTAGCCAATCAACCCGAGTGCCATGTTTTTCAAGGACAGAAGAAACTGAATATTTGTAGAGAATCTGTTAACTTAGTTATTAGTCCATTATGTAGTTGTATTACAATAATTTGGAACATGCTTTACAATAAAATAAAACAATGCATTTTGGGCCATTTAACCTTTACCTAGATGGTACTGTGGGGGTGGCGCTGCTTCATTACTTCCCCAGGATCCCTGGTTCAAACCTGATCTTGGGCTAATGTATGTGAAGAGTTTGGCATATTCTCCATATGTAGGTTTCCTCTGGGTTCTCGAAGTTGTCAAACATCCAAACACATGCAAATAACTGACCTAGCTAGGCTAAATTGCCCTAGATGTGAGTGAGCATGTGTAGTGAGTGTGTGTGCATGCATTGTGCCATGTGAAGAACTGGTATTCCATTGGCTCTGGACCGGTGTTTTCAGAACAGTCCTTGGATCTACTGCAGACCTGATCAAGGTAAAGTCCTGACTGAAGATGAAAGGAATAATAAAGAAATAGGTCTTGAGGATATTATTCTGATTCATGCCATGCAGTGATTATGAGCTGAGCCGAGTGCTACAAATCGAATTGAGCAGACAAATCAAAGCAGGAGCAATAGTTGATCTGACTAACCTGGATGCCTAGGTGAAGGCGACTTTCAAGGTACAGTATCTGAACTAACAATCACAATAAAAAATAAATTGAGAAAGGTGGCTTATGGGCAATTTACAAAGATACAGTTAGGAAGCTAAACATTTTTCTATATGATTTTTCTCTCAATGCTTCTTTTTAGTATAATATTATTTTTGTCTTTGTGTCTGTTTATGCCGTTCTGTCTTCGAAACGGCATCTTGCCCTCAGGAGGTATTTTGAAATTGAAATAAATGAAAAAGCATATAACGTGCGGTTATCCTGTCCCCGACCTTCAAAGAAAGCAAAGGGAGATGGAAGAGTTGGAGGGTGTGAGTGTTTCCAGGGTCATGAAGCAAGACTGGAAAGGTGGAGTATTGGCATTGTGGGTGGATAGGGAGGATGTGTGAGTCAGAGTTCATGTGCCCTACTGGCCCCTCATCCTGAGTGTATACATAGGAGACTGAATGTTAGACACACATGGGCTACTCACTCACTCACAAACAACTTGATTTAAACCAAACAGACTAATAAGGTGATATAGCCAACTTTATTTTTATTTTTATAGTTTTAATGAACTTCAAGAGTTTGAGTTTAAGGTGAGCTTGAGGTTGACCCATAGGCTTGTCTGGCAGATCCCTAAGCTTACTAACCACTGAAGTAAACACTTCCATTTCATCATTCAGACATTGTTACTGGTGCAAAGAGATGATTAACATTAAGCCAGGTAAAGTACCCTGAGACATCTATAAGAATATACCTGGCCTTCCGTGCAATGTAGATTTTATATTTTTAAGGATTTAGTTTTTGTAGATTTAGACATGAGCATTCTTTAAAAAAAAAAAAAAAAAAAGAACTTAAAAACAACAATGTTTAAACTTTTAGAAGTCAGGTAAATACATTTTGAATTGTTCCTGTTCATTTATGAGTAGAGCTGAATCATGGCCTCGTGATAAGTAATATCATGGCCTTCAACAAGAGTTGCGAGTATTTATCCCCTATGTGTCAAAGTGGATTAGAGAGATTTTCTAATGCAATGTTATGTTGTACATTGCATTCTTTGTATTTCTTTAGCTTCCATATAAAACAACCAGGGCAGTGAATTCATGAATATGAGAGTGAGACTGGCATACAGTGTTTTTTCATGGACCAATAAATCCTCAATAGCAATGCGTCATTTAAGCTCCTCTATCGGAACAGTCTGACCGGATCCAGCCAGATCAGAAGTAATTTTCAATCAGAATAAACAAGGTGATATGTAACTTTTCTGAACAGGCAGCATGTATATATATAACATACACAGCTCTGAAACCAAAAATAATGAAAGACCAGCGCAATTTACTCCAGACAACGTCTAGAATGTCATCAAGAGGAAGATTGATGGTCACAAACCATCAAGCAAAGCTGAGCTGTTTGCCAACAGTTACCCAACAGCAATGTAAAAACTGGTGGAGAGCATGCCAAAACACATGAAAGCTGTAATTGCAAAGCAGGGTTATTCCACCAAATACTAATTTCCTAATGTTATTTTGCCAAAGCATTAACACAATTTGTTTACAAATTATATATACATTATATTATTAAAATTATTATTATTATGCATCTTGACTGCAAGTTTTATTAAAGCTCTGCATGATCTTGGGTTATTTAGATGTGATGTCATTTCTTTTAAATGTACGCTCTAAATAACAATAGTTATATTTTTAATTTAGGAGAAATATTGTCAGCAGTTCACAAAAAATTAAACAAAACAGTTCATCTCACCAATACATGCACCTGTAACAAAAGAAAGTAATTTTGCAGTGGTCTCTTATTTTTTTTTCCAGAGCTGTATATAATTATTCATTTCAGAAGGGTCAAATTATTGGGTTGCATCAAGCAAAGAAAACAACTAAGGAGATTTGAAATTGCTGGAACCCTTTAACACATTGACAAAACCTGGAAGGATAGTGCTGAACTGTCAACTTTGTATCAGAAATTTGGTTTAAAAAATAAAATCATGAATGGAGATCACTTGGTTGCCTCATAAAAATCAGTAGTTAAAACTAGAGCTATGATTTCTGTACACACACATTTCTGTGATGAGAATTCACAGGATTGGAACTAAACGGCTGCATGGCCATGAGAAAACCACTTCTTAGTTATACTAATCAGAGAAAAAGGCTCAAATTGGCTAGGGAGCATAAAAATTTGACTTTGGAGCAATGGAAAAAGCCAAAGTTGTCTGACTGACAACTATTCCAGAGTGATGGTTGCATCTGGGTACAAAGGGAAGCGATGCACCCAGCATCCTTAGTGGCCACTATACACTGTATCTGGAGTTGCTTCAGTTAGTCAAGTTTAGGATCAGCAAGAAAATTTTATTGTTTTTTTTTCCCTGATGGCACAGGCATATTCCAGGACCCAGATTGTGAAAGACTGGTTCTGATAACATGAAGAATTATTTTCACACAAACTGGACACCACATTGTGTGCTATAATCAAAGCTTAATGTGACTGAATAAAATGTTAGTCTATGACTTTTTTATGGCCAGTCAATGTATATACATGGTGCAATAAACAACATTAAACATTAAACTGTACATGAAAAAACTGTTGACAGGATCATAGGTACCCAAGGCTCTCTCACGCCTGTGGGGATCAAAGGCTTGTACATCTCGCAACTCACAGCACCCAGTCGATCCGCAGCCAACGTCCAGACCAGACACCATGCACACCCCAAATGCCCTCCAGAGCCACGTGCAGAGGGTTCAGAGCTGCCCCATTGGCACAAGGAGAACGCACCAAAACCTAGGTTGTTTCAATATTAATGGTTTTAATGTTATGGCTAATCGTTGTGTATGAATATATACCTAAGCTTTTTTGACATCCGACCACCACATTGAATTTGAAATGAAACACTCCAAGATGGGAGGGATGTCACATTTATTTAATTTAACAAAATAAAACTCAATTAATTAGTAAAAATAGTGGAAATATCTAGAGCCAGAAACAGGGCTTTACTCAAAATCAGTCCTTGGCCTGGGTTACTAAGAGTGCCCATCTATAATGTCAAGTCAAGATTGGCTTGGCCCGTCCTAAGCCCATTTCCAACATCTTACTCAGCTCCACCTGCAGCCACCCACCCTGTCAGCTTAAGCACAGATGTCAATGCATGTGGATTCCATCCAGACAGGGACATTAATCACAACCTGACCAGCAGATAAGAAGAAACAGAACAGTTTACAGCATTATTAGATGTAGGATACAGGAATGCTAAAATACCAGCCGTTTAAAGCAGATATTAAAAAGATAAACCCGCAAAGTCTTAACCAAACAGTAAAGCATAGGACTTATTTCAAGAAATATAATTACAATTACATGGCTATCAAACATAATCTGCAATTGATATTTTGGCAGTACTTGATGTTTGTACAATTGGGTTCTACTTTTAAAATAAATTAGACTTAGAATAGCATACCCACTCTCATATCAATCACAGTGGCACTAGCCAATCATGAGCATCTGTGAGTTGCTCAGTTGCAAAGTTATCAGTTCCATACCAGCAGAATGCAATTCCCATGCTCACATAAATGAAGTGTATTCATGGTTAATGTAAAAAAATAAAAAATAAAAAATAAAAAACACATTTATAATAGAGATATGACATATGGATATACATTGAGTTTAACCGGAAGTGTAAAATAAGGTGGCTGAATATGCAGGATTCAAAATGTACTATACTGTATATTCAACAGAGGAAAGATTTATTTTATGTACAATTAAGTTAAACTAAATATTGCCTCACAAGGAACCTCTCTAATGACACTTGCTTTTGCTTTACGCGTGTGCACATAAGAGACTTAAAATGTTTCATAAGACAGTGTTATATTATTTACTGCATATTAATCTTGTGGAAAGATTTAACTTTCAAATAATGCATATTAAAAATTATTAATTTTGGCATGATTATAAATGGTCTTTCTTTAACCATTGCCTAACTTTTTTTTTACTTTTGTTTTTAGGCTAACTGGCAAACCTGCCATTTTGAGAAACTAGCACGATAAACCTGACCAAATACGTGCTTGTTGAACATCCCATTCCAGACACTATTATAATAACCTCCATGCTTCTGGAAAAAAAATTTAGTTTGACTTTGAGCATTTGTGTTTATTCAGCCACAGGAGAGTTGGTTAGGTCAGACAGGGAGGCCTGGGTGCAGTCAGTCTTCCAGTTAATAATAAAGTTGTTCAGTGGGGTTGTGGTCAATGCTCTGTGCAGGACAATTAGGTTATAGGTGATTGTACAAATATTGGATTTAGCCAATAACAACAGTATGTAGTGTCCTGAAAAAGAAAGGAACTACTGATGTACTACTAACCAGACATTAATCTGATCAGCCAAGGAAACACGCTGAAGAAGAGCAACTGTCAGTGACCTCACCAACAACCACCACAGAGCATGGGTATCAGCTCATAATCCATCATTTGAGGAAGACTTGAGCAGAAATATAGCGGCCAAACCACAAGAGTACAAACCCACTCATCCGCAGTAAGAATCAGAAAGCCAGATTGGGATTGGCAAAAGATACAAAGATGGCTGTCAAAAGTCCTGGGACAAAGATCAACCTCTGCCGAAGTGATGGAAATTCCAAAATGTGGAGAAAGAAAAGATTTGCTAGTAATCCATCAGCATGGTGGAGGTATTGTCAAGGCTTTGGCTTACGGTTCTGCCCCTGGGATGGACTCACTAATCGTTGTTGATGATGTAACTCATGATGGTAGCAGCAGAATGACCCAAAACACACTGCCAACACAACAAAAGACTTCATCAGGGAACGGTTTTAAACTGGCCAAGTCAATTGCCAAACACAGCATGCATTTCACTTTCTGAAGAGGAGACTGAAACACAAACAACAACTGAGAAGCTGCAGTGCAAGCCAGGAAAGGCATTACTTGCAGTTATTGGAGCAGGGCATATTTAGACAAATGTTAAGTGTAATTTGCATCAAGTGGTGAATATGTACAGTACATACAGGGTGTGCCTACAGTACATCCCTGATTGTGTACAATCATACCTCGTAAAGTATGTTAGATAGAGAACATGGGCACATTCAGGAATAACATAAATCGTTCTTTGTTTCCAAGATATAATTTGCAATTAGCCATATGTTTTACCTGGCATAGGGTTTGACTGAAATTCAGGGAAATACTTCATGCTCACCATGTATACTATACGTATAAACCTCTCGAGGAAAATAATGCGCGTTCCCGACATTCCACCGTCAGCCCGCCCCGCTTGTGCTACGTAGGCGCGCGCCCGTGTCTTTGGAGTACACAGTGCTGCTGTGGCCGAATCACGGCGCCGAGAGTGTGTGTGTGTGTGTGTGTGTGCGTGCACGCGCGCGAGGGAGGGAGAGAGAGAGAGAGTAAGAGAGGGAGAGAGAGAACCAACGCGTGACCGCAGTTGAAGCCACAAAATATAGTGAAGAAGTGGCGTTTTAACACATCGGCTCTGCGATACCGGGAAGATGAATTACATGAGCACGCAGTGGCGAGGAAAGAGGAGACGCAGCGTCTAAAGGGTAAGAAACGGAAAGTTCTCGACCAAGTTAGAGAAAGAGGGAGAAAGTGAGATAGACAGACAGAGAGACAGAACGAGAGAGAGAGAGATCTGAAATCATCGCTTCTCTGCCGGAGTTTCAGTTAGCGCGTGAGCACACTGCTTGGTGTGAATGTAACATTGTATCTATGAGTAACGCGTGCGCTCTTGTCTAAAATCGTGTGTGTGCGCGCGCGCGCGCGTGTCTCTGTGTGCGCGTGCTTGCGCGCGAGCGTTGGACAATTTTCGTTCCTTCGGGGCAGCTGTGCTCAAACTTAAGACGCCGCCAGTGCTGCTGAGAGCTCAAGTGTGTTTTCTTTGAACGGCACCGAGAAGTCGCCTCTTACACACTTAAAACCACAAACTATTGTCTCTCTGAAACCTCTAAGAAGCTGAACTAACATTTGCTGTGATATAGCGTTTAAAACTTAACAGGATATATTTCAGGTATTTCAGTTAGACAGACAGACAGACACAGCTAGATAGAGAGAGCACTTCATTGATTGATCCTTGAATTCAAATAATTGATTTACTAAGAACTTATTTTAAGAATCACACACACGCGCGCACACACACACACATATATATATACACTGTGTATGTGTGTGTGTGTGTGTGTATATATATATATTTGTGTGAGTGTATGTGTGTGTATATATATATATATGTATGTGTATGTGTGTGTGTGTGTGTATAATACACGGTGTGAGTTGTACATGTTAGGATTTTATTGCTGGTGCCATATTTGTATTATTCATCTAGTCCTAACGCAGGTTTAACTTAAACTGAAAGTGATCCTGAATCAACTTACTAATTTTTTGCCAATAAATATTCAGTCCAAGGCTATACAATATAGTATTATTACACTTGTTGTGTTAAGCTATGCAGCTTCACATTTGTATTTAACTCATATTTATACACATTTTTAATATAACGAAATGTACTTTTCTGTAAATCAGTTTTTGGGTCACATGCAGGGCCACTTTGCATGTTGCCCAGACTACCTGCCAAGAGAACCATAAACATAATCCGACTCATTCAAATGTGCTATTCAGTATTGCAAGCACATTTATTGTGTCTACAATAATAAACTACCCAAGTATACCAAATACTACCCAGACCATCCCAGAAATATATCTGTTATTAGCCTCGAACATTTCATTGTGCAATCTAGTTTCAATTGTGGTTGTGTAGACACAATTGCATAGGATGCCCTTATATTCTGTGACTAAAATAAGAGACACAAACAATCCTGTTCCTGTGCCCAAAGCAAGCTCCATAAAGATATAATGTGTTCAAGTTAGGAGTGAAGGCACACTGCAGAAACCTGACCTCAGCCTTACTGAACAACTTTGGGATGAACTAAAACCCCCTACTGCAACCTCTCCTGACACCATTGCCAGATCCCCACAGCCATGCTCCAAAATCATAAAAACGAGGATGTTTAACAAGTGTATATGACTGTTATAATCAGGTGTCTGTAAACTAGTTGTACAGAATGATACGTTTGAATAACATTTTAAAATTCACTTCTCCAGGCGAATTGAAAGCAATAATAGTAAGGGAATATAATAGAAAATGAAGTTATTACAGATGAACATTTCACTGTACCAGTTCCGAGTTTCCTTTCAGTTTTATCATATCACACACACTGATGCCATCTCATCAGACTGTCTGCTTTATTATGCATTATTATAGGCTATAATAGCTTACTTTTGATTGCATTTGTCTGTGCTTTGATCATCTCCGAGTAGCTGTTCCGCTTATGACACATGATTGATATTCAGTGGTTATGTTTTTCTCCTCAAAGTAATGAACTTGGAAGGGACTTCAGAAGATATTTATATAAACCTTCAAACTTCTTGGGGGGGGGTTGAAAACTTTTTTAATATCTTGCAAGCAAGCAAACACTATCAAGTGTGAAGTGCTGCATTGTGATGTGGGTGGATGTGTTATGACAGGTCGGATAACTATTACCGTTATTACCACGTCTCACAGACAGAACTGACAGAACTCACTGTCATGTTGCTTACATACACTCTCAGGGGAGATGTTTCTGTATGTTAGGATTTTTGTTTACATGACCTCATTTTAAATGCTCAGAGGAATATTTACAAGAATTAAGAAATGTAATTTTATAATTGGTATATTATCAATGTACTATCAACTATCAGCATGTAATCTAATTACAATATCTACCATTAGATATTTGTCTAACATTACACAGAATATTTTCAGGGACTGGTACAAGTTCATTAGTAGCTACAGTCAAATTCTAGAAAAGGTGTGTAGATATGCGAATGAGGAATGCAAGTCTGGAAGCGATAAAATTTCTCAGGAATTGCATTCCAGTTCCCTCAGATGTGAGAAGTCAGAAATAGGAACTTGAATCAACATAGTTTTTTTGACCAAATGTTTCTGAGTCAGCATTGTAAATTTAACCAACAAGTATGTCTGGATGTACAGTATAAAAGACTTAGAAGTGCTTCTTGGTTTACTGTTCATGCTGTGATAAGCCATGTCGTTTTGGCGTCAATTGAGGAACTTGGAGATGAGGAGACTATCCTGAGATTGTGTGTAGGACTTACAAGTTGTTGTTTTTTATGCTTGGAAATGGCAAGTTACGACGTCTGGTTGATCTAGTTGAGCTGAGCATTATCTCTTCGGTAACTGTTGGGTGGATTGTTTTTGTTTGTGCAAATTGGAGGTGGTTAGTCAAAATAAGTTGGTCTGCATGTCGTGTTGTGGCGAACATAGAGCTGGTCGGCTGCTATCATGTAAGGGGATTGCTACATGACACCAGTGTGTTTGAACTTTTACTGAACCCCCCATCGTACTACACCACAAACCCTCATCCCCCCCCCCCCGCTCCCCTCTCAAACCTCCAAGCTACAGAACAGGTGTGGGTCTGGGGCCTGCATCGGTATGAGAGAGCAGGGTCACTCACTGACTCACTCACACACACATACAAACACAGAGACACATGTGTACTTGGGTCAGTCTAAGAATTTTGTTTGAACCAAAACAGATTCTGCTGTTAAGGGAGAAAACATGCATAACTACAGCTATGACAAAACACAATATATCAACATCATTAAAAAAATTTAAGCCAAAGAGTACATGAGTATCTAAATATCACAAATTGCAAAAATATAAGTATTGTGAATGTATAAGAATGCTGTGGGGGGAAAAAAAAAACATGACACAATGAATAAAAAATTGTCCACTGTGTCTTCTAAAATGTTCTAAAGAAGATTTTTTTAACATTCAGGTTTAAGATATTTAATCCTATTGACTTGTTGAGAAAAAAATATTTACAACATTTACACCAGTGGTTCTCAAACATTTTCTGTCATTCCCCACTTGTCAACAAAATAATAACGAAATCGGCCAAGTTTACTGTTTATTGAAATATCAATTTCTAAACCAATAAG
>JAQMYL010000012.1:26225008-26239559 GCA_030014365.1 Clarias pachynema
CAAGAAATATCGTTATCGCAATATTCAACAACAATATTGCATATCGCATATTTTCCTAATATCGTGCAGCCCTAATACAGATATTATAATTATCCCCTACTGATTGCAGTCAAACTTAAAAATGTACTGAAAATTTATTTAAGACAGTTATTCCAAAAAAATGGAAGCATGTCCATTTTGTGTTTTTCTTTCACCATGAGAAAAAAGCATGGTTATGTTTCTGCGGTTGTTTTTAAAAGGTTGAAGTGTACTTTTTCTTAAAATAAAAAAAAACATTAAAAATAAAAAAACGATATGACCCTGGGTTCAGACATGCTATGATAAGATTAACCGTGGCAACCACCTCAAGCCTAAATTTCTGGTAATGTACTGCATTGACAGTCAAAATATCCCATAACACAAACTCCTTCATTTTGTTCTAGATTTATGCAACATGCTGTATTAGCTGCTAACCTCCTTTTTTATTCAACATTTTATTTAAATTTATTCCTCCAGGTTCAGTTTTCATAGTGTACGTACAATAAAAATGTATTTTAATTTTTTTTGGAGTAAGCCAAGCTGTGTCGCGCTGTCGTGTGAGTGTGTTGAGGATTTTGGTGGCATTAGCGGTCATTTGTGTCTTAAGCATACTATCCCATTGACTGGCTCTGTTAAGTGACGTTTATAGCCACGCCCACCGTATACAGTGGTACCTCAGCATACACGAAACACATTTTCTCATAGGAAATAATGTAAATTCAGATAATCCGTTCCTGCCACCCAAAATATTACCAATATTACCAATTTCCACTATATATACTTCTTATAATTACACTATAACACATTATAATTATTTTTTTGCATATAAAAACTATCAAAGCATTCAGAAAAGGCATGTAACACAATGTGAAATAGACATTAAACCTCACGTAACCTTAATTTATGATTCCTCTTGGCACTGGCTGCTTTAAAAATGAAACTGAAAACAGCTCCCGTTTTTTCTCGCTGACGTGGCTTTCAACTGACGCAAACAAGTTTTAGTCGGCTACCAGAAGTACGCAGCTCAGTCACTTATGCTGAAAGTGCTTCGTATTTTATTTTTAATTTGGCTCTTAAGGTAAAAATTTGCAAGGCATGCAATCGTATGCTGAGATAGCACTGAATTTGGAAAAAAAAGCACTACAGACTGTGATGTAATCTGGCACATGACTGCTGATTACTTCCCTACTCATCATTTTGATTTCATTTATGGCACAGGTTTAACTTCAGGCAAATATCGAACGACTGACAAAGTTTAGTTAAATTCTGTTCAGCCAGTTTTTTGCTATGAAGCTATGTCAAAATCTGTCTGGACAGACATATAGACATGCAAACATACAGACAGAAAATGTAGAGACTGGTTTCGGGTCTTCCAATGTATGAAACATAAAGATATCATTGAAAGAGCGAATTATGACCAGTTTACAGACAAAATCTTTCTTTTATTTTAATAGATTCCTTTATTTAGATTTGGACTTTTCCCAACTCTTCCGCACGATGATCTGATTGGTTTGAATGTTTTTCTTTTTTTTCTGTACCTTCATTAGTTCCAGGTAAACTGGTGGTTGAGTTAGGAAAGAGACGGCACAATGTTGTAGCGGTTAGCACCGTGGCTTTAAACCTCCAGGGTCGAGGGTTCGATTCCCACCTTTGGGTATGTGTGATTTCTTCTGGGTGCTCCGATTTCCTCCCAAAGTCCAAAGACATGCAGATAATAACTGACTTTTTCAAATGGCCTATAGTGTGGCGTTTGTGTGCCCTGTGAAGGATTTGCACTCTGTCCAGGGTGTATCCAGCCTATAGCTCCAAGTTCCTTGGGATAGGCTGCCGCAACCCTGTACAGGATAAATGATCTAGAGAATGAGTGAGAGAGATGGTTAGGGATGACTGGTGTATTAACGTTGGAGTAAAAGAACTAGAGTATCCTGCACAGAGCCCTGACTCAACCCAACTGAACGCCAGTGGGATGAACTAGAATAGAAAGTTCAACCCAGACCTCCTCAACTGACATTAGTCCCTGACAACAGCAACAACAACAAAAACAACTTGTAAAAACATCAGATTTGTTTATTGCTGCTAGTTAAATGCAAAACAGGGGGAAACTCAGTAGAACAGTCCATCACAATGTTTTTAAATGACATCACTTCATTCTAGGGGAATTAGTTCAGGGATGTGTGTGTTGCTGTTGAAGAAAATTTTATGGAAAATAAGAGGGTTGTGGTTTTCACCCCATGTTGGGCATTGCATGCTGCGAAACTCTGCACACAAGACACTTGTCAGTGCAATGACTTGGACTTGTGCATTCTGTTGTTTGTTTACTTTGACACAAGTGTTTGTTAGGGAAACTGTCTCATCTTCTCCATCTGATTATTGGTTGTCTACCAAATGGTTGTGCACTATGTCATAATTATTCGCAAGTGCTTTGTTTGCTTACCTCGTTGATTAATTCTGTGAATTTATAGTGCTCTTGTTTATCCGTCTCTTCACAAAGACTTTTTGGACTCAGTTAAGCCATAAATATTTGCTGTTTCTTCATTTTTTTTAAAATTATTTCTTTTACCATAGCCCAGTTTTGCCTGTTCATAGATCGCCTGGACTGGAATGTGCTTTGGACCATCGCCATTTCATTATTAAATACACCTTTTAGTCGTGATTGTGTCTGTCTCCACTCTTCACATATTACATGACGGAATGTGCTAATATTAGGAGTCTGTCTGACAGACTGCAGCTGTACCATGATTAGGAGTTGTCTAATAAAGCAGCAGTGTGTCACAATAATTTTTTTGCTTTACTTCTTTATTTCTTTTTTTACAATTGGATGTTGTCTGGTTCACCCGTCTCTGGTTCTTCTTTCTCATTAGTTGTTATTGTTGCACTCTCTCTCGCTCTCTCTTTCATCATAATAGTGAAATGCAAATGCTTTCGTCCAATGATTGTACATTTTAGCTGTTTTTGTTGTTTACTGTATAGATTTCTTTTTTGTTCTGTTGTGCAATATAGACAGTTAGTCTTGGAACCCATACTATGTTTAAAAAACAGCAATGGTAATATTTATTCCACACAGTCATGTCTAAGCTACAACAGGCTATACGTGCATGAGTATGTGTTGGCCATCAGTGTGATTTAAAAGGATGAGTCAGTGCAGCTAGTGTAGCAGAGCAAACAGATATTGCGAGTGAGAAAAATGTTCCTAGGCTTCTCACTTGTCCTACATTCTAAGATTTTCTCAGTCAGACCTGTTTTCTGTTGATCTAACGCTATTTCGGAGTTTACACAACCAAGTTTGCACACAATATATTGTTGGATCTGTAAATACTTTTTTTTAAATGACCAAATGTAATTGGACAGTTGGGTGCTCAGCTGTTTCTGGAGTAGGTTTGTTTTATTTTTCTTTTAAATAAGCAGGTAAAATGACTTGAGTTGATTTAAAGTGTGGTAGTTGCCAAAAAAATAAATAAAAACCAAACATATCCGAGAGATGGGGGGAAAAAGCATTAGGTGTGGCCTGATTAACTGTGTTGTACATTTTATAAAGAAAAAGAAAAAATGCAGTGATGAAATCCAAAACATCCTGGAACACCGAAAAGCCCAAAAGAATATACTGTAAAGAAAACTGTATAACGTAAAGGACTATATTATCTGCTCAAATGTAGAAATCATTGGACAGTTCATCACAGTGCAGATGATCATACTATAAAAATAACCTTTTTCTTAAATGCAAAGGAGTGGAATATTCTACAACAGGCAGGTCAATTACCTAACCTGGATGTAAAACAGACAACAAAGTGCCTTAAGAGCAATTAGAATCTGAAGTTATCTGGACTAGAGAACTGCATAAAAATGGAGAGAAAACTAGTGTCTGGTGATGCATGATTCTTAATATATGATTTTTAGTTTGTCTGCATGAAAAATGGAAGGCATGTGTCTTTACAGAGTAGCAAGGTTGGCTCTGTGGCCCGCACCTCTGAGGGTTCGATAGTTATATAGGGAATGAGTAAGTGAGTGTATATACTGTATAGTACTCAAAAAATGTAAATATCATGAAAAAGTTAAGCTTCTTTCATTATTTTATTTAAAAAGCGAAACCTTCATGTTCTAGATTAATTACATGTAAAGTGGTTAGCACTGTCACCTTGGACCTCCAGGGTCCGGGTTCGATTCCCGGCCAGGCTCGATTCCTGTCTCTGTGTGCATGGAGTTTGCATGTTCTCCCCGTCCTCCGGGTACACCGGTTTCCTCTCACAGTCCAGTTTACATTTCACGAATGAAAAAAAAAAATCTAAATAATTTAATATTTCACTTCAGGTTTGAGTAAATTATTATTCATACAGTATAAATCCTGTGCATCTCTGAGTCTAGTTCAGTACAGACATCGGGAAGACTGCTGACTTGACAGTTGTCCAAAAGATGATCATCTGCACAATGCACAAGGAGGGTAACCCACAGAAGGTCACTGCTGAAAGGGCTGGCTGTTTGCAGAGTGCTGTCTTGAAGCATTTTCATTGAAAGTTGCCTGGATAGTAAAAATGTGGTAGGAAAAGGTGCACAAGCAACAGGGATGGCAACAGGCTTAAGAAAATTGTCAAGCAAATAAGATTTAGGAAACTACTAAAATAACTGAATAAAAGATCTGTCCAGTGCATTAATAACACCTGGAAGGACAGTGGGGAAACCATCATCTTCAAGGAAGAAATGTGATCAGGAAAAACAATCACTTGGACGGAAAAAAAATGTAAGTCATCTCCAATTTGGTGGAACATTTGGTGGAAATATAGTGAAAATAAGTGTGTTTCCACAGGCACAATGTGAGGAGAACTCAAGTGATTGGTTGTAAACAACTGTGTTGCCTTAAGAAAAGCATTTATCAGTGAAGCTAATAGGAGAAAAAAATGCCTAAATTTGCTAGGGAGCATAAAGAATGAACTGTGGAGCACTGGAAAAAGGTCATGTGTTCTGATGAGTCCAGATTTACCCTATTCCGGAATGAGGGGCGCATCAGGGAAAGAAGAAAGGTAGATGAAGTGATGTACCCATCATGCCTAGTGCCTTCCGTACACGCCTGTGGGGGCGGTCTTATGATCTGGGGTTGCTTCTGTTGGTCGGGTCCAGGTTCAGCAACATTATATGGCCAGAAACAAGTTGAGCTGACTACCTAAACACTCTGAATGACCAGGTTCTTTCCTGATGGTACGGGCATGTCCCAAGATGACAACGATTCATTGGGCTCAAATTGTGCAAGACGGGCCACCACAGCGTCCAGACACTAACCCCATTTAGAATCTTTGTGTGCTACAGAAGGCTTTACACAGCAGTCTGACTCTCCATCATCAATACAGGAACTTGGAGAGAAATTAATGCGATTAATATAGTATAATATTTATGTGCCCGCATAAATACGGTACATATATTTTCTGTCCTGAGTGTAGGTCATATACTACATACGCTTTGGATAAAACAGGTACTCTAAGATTGCATCTACTTGGGAGAAAAAGGTCAGTCTGTTCTTTACACTGCTGTATAAGAACCAGGATTACCGGTGTAGTCTAGGTTACTTTTTATCCCAAGGTCTGTTCCACAAAGCAGGATTTGTGAGTTCATGAAAACGGTGACTTTTTGGTTACAGATACAGGGATTAGATGAAATGAATAGAGATTTCAAGATTAATAACCCTGGCAGCTTATCCCCCGTAGCAGGTTGAGCACACACACAAATGTCAGTGCACATGCATCTGGTTAAATAGCAAAAATAAAATGGCAAGTTGCTGTTTTAAGCAATGAACTATGTTGAAACTAAAGAGAATTGCATAACTGCAAGTGCATTTTTAATTGCAAGTGTACAAATAATTTTTATAGTATTAAATTGTTTTCATGGCAAATTTGTTGTAGATAATGTTTCGTGTATGTTACATCACCCAGTCATTATTTGTTTTGTTTTTTTAATCTCATATCCTGGGGCATCAGCACACGGGTTTGATGAACAAACTTTTAAAGGGAAATGAAGAATGAATCACTACCTTTATCATGTCTAAATAATAAATGCAAACTGTCTACAGAACATTTTAAAATGTGTAAAATTATGCATAAATACTCACTCTGGGTTTTATTTATTTATTGGTCATGTAATCTCTCTTTTGTTGCTTATTTTCTGTATCTTATTTTTTTATATATCAGTAGTCTGTGGAAGAAAGCGCAAGAAAAAATATGAGGGGGGAAAAAGGCCCCATTTTGGAAATCCACAGGCGCAGGATTTGGCTAATTTAACTCCGGATTGTCTTTAGGCCTTTTAAAACACTAATGCTAAAACTTGCAGTGAAGTTTATGAATAACTTTTACTTGCCTGATCACTTTTGCTCTTGTGCTGCCACTTTTCTGTAACAAAACAAAGTGACTTTCAATGTTCTGTTAGCGCCGAGCTAACAGCAGTGCACCTTGCTCTAAATGTTTGTAACTCCTAGAGCAGCAGACCTAACGTAAAAACTCAAATGCATGGCCGTATTTTGATTCAGTTACAAAATTGATAGGCATGAGCATTGAAGTGGTTTAAGTACACTTAGAATTTTATTTAAAATAAAATGCAATGTGTGAAGTAGGAATTTGCGCTAGTAAAATAACAGGATGTGATATCGTACCGTATAATCTCTCACCACTCTGAGGAGAAGGATAATTATAGATTATAGAGCGGCCATGAGAAACATTGAAAAGAAGTAGGAGTTCTTTAAGTTCAAGCGGTTTTTATTGTCGTTTTTCAGCATATACATCTGGTACAGAACACTGGGGGGGTTCCCTCAGGACCATGGTGCTACAGAAAACAACACAGACCTTCCTGTGAGACCTTAAGTGAGTTCTGCACAACTTAATTACACTAAAACGCAGGACTATATAAAGTGCACATAGTTACTACTAAAAACAAAGCAGAACAAAACTGTCATCTAGTAAAGTACAAGATATAGCCGACCAGTACACAGTTTTCGTGAGAAAAAAATACAAAGGGATATTACAATAAATAATCAACATTATGTGGTAAGTGTACAAATAGCATGCTGGTTAATACAGCATTTTGTGTACAGTTTGTTAACACCAGTTTGGCAAAATAATTTGCACAATTTGCTTTGATTATGCTTGTTTGGTGTGTGCGTTGATGTCAGGCCACTCAGACACCGTTGCGCAGTCTGATCACGTGGAGCTGAATGTTTCAGTGCTTTTGCTGGCCAGCTTTGTGGACGTATTGTGTGATGTAAATGCCTATGATGGAGGTCGGAGAGTCTCCTATTTTCTTTTCAGCAGTCCTCCCTATCTGTTGCAGGGTCTTACAAGCAGTGACTTTGCAACTCCCAAACCAGGCAGCTGTTCAGGATGATCTCTATAATCCATCTGTAGAATTCAGTGAGGATGTGTTTTGACTTTCTTGGATATGGAGCCAATGTTGAGGGCCCAATTAAGGTACTCTACTAGGTGAACACCAAGGGACATGGTGCTATTGGCGATCTCTAAGGCTGGTCACGACAGGGGTGCTGCTCAAGATGTTGAAGAACATCCGCCCGCTGGTCTGCACATCCTCAAAGCACTCTGTTAGGAATGTTGTCAGGTCATGCAGCCTTCCCTAGGTTGATTCTGCGTAGAGTTTTCCTCACATCGCCTGTGTTAAGACACAGCACCTGAAGGGTGGGTTGGGGATGGGTGGTCTACCTCACCGCCAGGTGAATCCTGGAATCAAGTATAGCTGTTCAGTGCATCAATAAGAAAAGCTGAGCAGCTATCGAGAAAACTGTCCCTAGTTTCCAAGTAGGAATTCTGAGATGAGGGATGTAGCTTTTTCCTAATCAGAGGTTGGAAATTAAGTGAGTTCTGACTGACGGCTTTTAAAGGAAAAGATCAGTGGCACTATAAATTGTGGTGACTGAATTTGTGCTGTAATGCAGCATTATAGCTAGTTGCAAGTAGTGGAAAAAGCAGTGTGTGCATGGACTCAGTTCTTGCACTAAAATAATGTAAAATAGTAGTGACAGCCTTGTAGAAATGCTTCCATGTTGACTTCACTATTTCTATTAAATATACAAGGCAATAATTTTATTGCATTCTGCATACTTTTTTGCTTCCAGCTTTCCTGAATTGTATTTTTTTCCTCACTCTCTTGAGGTAAAATTGGGTACGGTTGTATATTTAGTAATCTGTGTCGCTCACTTCAACGAACTCGCACAAGGTCAAAATGCTTATTGGCTAAAAGTAATTACCTCATATCGAGTTAAATGAATATAAAGCCATATAACAGTGATGTGGATGCAGTGGTGTGTAAGTCTCTGTTTTTACCTAAAATGATTGGTCATAATATGATATATAAAGTGTTAGAAAATCTTGTATATTATTTTAAAAATATTCTTCCGGGGATCTTCTCCAGGTATCTGAAAAATATATTGTTAATATTTCGTGTAGCATTTTAATATTACAGATTGAGTAGCAAGAGCATTGTGTTCCAAAGTTAAATGAAAAACAAGGTCCCTGCACAGCACCTGCCCCCCTCATGTTTGGCTGGAGTCATTTGATATGCGACACACACACACACACACACACACACACACACACACACCTCCCATACCAGATTTTCACCCACTCAGTCTGTTACATGAACCACTAAAGACACACACACACACACACACACACACACACTCCCCTGACTGCTACTTCCTGAAGAGTTCTAGCGCAGTGCCAAAGTGTTTTCAGCCTTTTTCAATTTTTTCCACATTTTATGTTTCAAACTCATCTTAAAATGGATTCAGATCTCCCCCCTACCATTCTACACACAGTACTTCAGAATGTCAAAGCAAAAGCAATTTTTTAGTAGATTTTTTTTGTAAAAAATAAAGACTGAAATATCCAATTTACATAAGTATTCAGACCTACATAGTACTTGGTTAAAGCACCTTTGGCAGCCATGACAGCCTCGGGTATGCTTGTGAATGATGCTACAAGCTTGGCACTCCTTTCTTTTGGAAGCTTCTTTCATTCGTCTTGGTGGAATTGTTCAAGCTCAACCAGGATAGATGGGCACAGCTATTTTCAAGTCTCTCCAGTGATGCTCTGTTTGGTTCAGGTCCAGTGGCTGGGCCACTCCAGTGCTTTCTTAGAAGTATGCTTTGGGTCGTTGTCTTGTTAAAATGTAAATCACATCCCCAGCATGAGATCCTGAGCATCATGGAGAAGGTTTTCACTCAGGATAGTTCTATTCTCCCTAAACATCCACACAGCATGATGCTACCATCACCATGTTTGACTCTAGGGATTACTGATTCCATAGAGTTCAATCTTTGTGTCATCAGTCCAGAGAACTTTGTTTCTCATGGTCCCAGAGTCCTTCCGGTGCTTGGTCCCTGACAGTTATGTGACTGAGTGAGTAATGACTTCTGTCTGGCCGCTGTAGCATAAAGGCCTGATTGCTGGAGTGCTGCAGTGTTTCTTAGCTATTTGTCTGATCATTTTTTCCCAATTACTCAGTTTGGCTGGGTGGGCAGATCAGGAAAGACTGTTGGTTGATTCAGATCTCTTCTTTGAGAATGATTGGGTGTGTTAATTGCTGCAAAATGTACCTTGTAGTCCATCCTCAGATCTTGACACAATCCTGTCTCATGGATTTTTTGAGACAATTCTCTAAACCTAATGTATTTGTTTTTACTCTGACGTGCACAACATACTGTTAAACCTTATACCTAATCATGTCCAATAGAATAACAGTCAAGGTATGGAAGCATCTCAATGAACACTGATAGGAGAAGGATTCACCAAAGCCCAATTTCAAGTGTCATAACAAAGGGTCAGAAAATGTCTTCAAATGGAATATTTCAGTCTTTATTTTTTGATAAATTAACAAAAAACACCTGTTTTTACTTTGTCATTGTAGATTGTTGTGTGTAGAATGATGAGGGGAAATATGATCCTTTTTAAGATGAGTGAGAAACATAACAAAACGTGGAAAACTTAAAAGGGTCTGAAAACTTTCCGTCAGCATTGTATTTCTGAAGCTCTTGCTTTAATTTCACATTTTGGTGGATAAAGATGTCATTCTGTATGTATTCTTCTGCATCTGTCTAAACCATGTGAGTAATAATCTGATTGCTCTAGCAGTCCCCCCCCCCTCCTCCTCCTCCCACTTTGTCATTTTTTCCTCTTCTTTGACTTTAACTATTCCCGGCAGATATTAGAGATTACCATAGCAGCAGTACACAAACATGAACCCGACAGACAGTCAGCTTACAGAGAGCTTCCAAGGAGCATCAGCGTTTTAAACGCAGGTTTTCCACTTCGTTGTGCAATTCTGATACGCTTCTAATGAGGTCCTGTTGTAAACTCCAAGACCTGTGTGCTGATAACTGCGGTTCCCATGAGCAGATTTTATTGATGAGTAAGCAGAAGTCATGAAGTCACTCACAGTTGTATAAACATTACTCACACCAAATCCAGTCATTTATTCGCCTTCAGGAAGTGCTTTGTCCTGGGAAGGGTTATGGCGAATCCGGAGCCCGTCTCGGGAACAATGAGAGTGGGGCGGGAAAATACACCCCGGATGGGAGGCAAGTTCGTTTTGCACCTGCACACAAAATCTTATTCACACATTAGGGGCAGTTTAGAGTCATGAGTCCACCCAGAGAACACCCGTGTGGGGAGAACATGCAAAACTCAACTAACTGCCTCATTTTTTTTTTTTTATATATAATTTAATGAATCATATTTTTGCATAGAAATATTTTTGTATTGAAAGGGGATGCTGTAGAGAGCAGCGATCAGAACTCTTTCTGTAAATTAAATAATACAGTAACAAGCTGTGTGTGTTTGTGTTTGCTTTCATTTGGCATTGGTCTCGGACCCTCCCTGCCCTCAGCATGCCAGGCACTGAGACGCACTAAATTTAGCTTTGCTTTATTGCTGTACCTCCTCCCTCTCCCCCTCTCTCTCTCTCTCCCCCTCTCTCTCTCTCTCTCTCTCTATCTGTCTCTGTGCCAGCTGATCACTTTCTCATGTACTGTGTTTCACTGGACTGTCTTTCTCAGCCATATCTCCCTAAACACCTTCCTATCTGTTTTCACAAAAAACTATTTCACCAATAGCCGATTTATGGGTTAACTGATTCATGGGTTATGTGCTTTATGGGTTATGTGTGAAAACTAATTGCTTTTGTCTAGACATTTTTCTACTATTCTGTATAATATGTTATTGTAAATATTATGGCATGTATGGTGATCTGGAAACGTACATATACACATGCTTCTTCCCATATTTGCCTGGATTGCTGGATAATGGATGCCGTTTCAGACGGATTAGTGTCATAATGACCTTTCAGATATTTTCAGATCCAGTCCGCTGACGTATTTTGTGCCGAGATACAGTACATGCGCTGTTGCCCGAGAGGACATGCGTGTGAACACAGGACACAGGCATGTTGCTATCATGCTTGTGATGTTTTGCATAGTTTAGTGCTGCGAGGATGCCAGTGTTCGTATCCCCATAGTGGATTAATAATGTTTTTAAAAAATAGGTGTAGCATATTTCTAGGTTTGCATTTTGGAGACATTGTACTTGTCATGGTCCTGATATGGGCTGGAGGTATGAAATATGCATTTTGACAGAAAAGGTGACCTGGCAATGTTCTAGATTTTTATTATCCAGAAGAACCTTTATTGTACACTTCACTGTTTCACAAGAGAATACCTGCCTGTCTCGCTGAACACATCTTTATTTTTCTCAGAGCCAGCAGTGAGCCAGCAGTGGCTGTGGGGACTTTTGAGCATTAACGAGGTCAGGCCCTGATGTTGGGCAAAGAGGCTCCAGTTCTTCTTCATTCCAAATTTGTTGACTGGGGTTGAGGTCAGGACTTTGTGTCTTCAATGGAACTTGCTTGTGCACACAGGCAATCAATGACATTCTTTACTAGATGATTTATACTTTAAAAGTCCTCAGCTGGTCATATTTTCCAAGCAAGGGATGGGAATCGCCAGGGACCTCCCGATATGATATCACTATACCCAAGTGCCGATCTGATTTTTATTCTGTAATTGTCATGTTTTATATACTGTAAATATCTCGAAATTAATTTGATTTTAAAGGTGTTTACGATTCAAAACAAGCTTGGCAAATAAATCGCTTCTATCACACAGGATCTCTAATAATCGTCACCAATGCAACAATGAAAATGTAAAGGTTTACAGCAGTGTCTTAAACACCATGTTAATCTATGCCTCGAGTTTAGCTCTGACCTTAATTCATGAAAAGATATTTCCCAGCATCCTTTTGTGCAGCTGATTGTAGAGTTGCCTTCATTGATTCTCAGATATTTTGTCTCACACGTAAAGTACATTTATCTTTTTTTTTTTTTTTTTACCTGCCTGCTTCCGTGGATTGTTTTTTAGTTAACTAGTCCGTGCAACTCCCTGTTGTCTCGTCTCGATGAGCATCAGCCTCGAGCTTCCAGATGAATACTGACCGAAGACGAATGAATTTATTCTTCAGTTATGTGGAAAGGCTTTGCCTGACTGAACCCAACAACAACCAAAGTGTTAGAGTGATGTTTGAAGTAGTAAACGGTAATTATTTCGTACACACAGAAATCATGGTCTTCTCCTAAGTTGTATTTCCTTTTCCTTTGTTGATCCTTCAGGCAATAGACTAATACTGTAGGTCAGAATTATTAATCAACACCAGCTTGTCATGATCACCAGCCTGTGGTTATATGTTGAGAGAAATGTATCCTGTAGCTAAGAGTAGACTGACTTGCCACACGTTACGGGTCTATTCAGACCACTGAATCTCATGAATCGTAACTCGTTTTTACTGAATTGAAAAAATGTTTTAAAAGTTGCTAAGAATGCAAAGGCAGGGTAGCATGTGGGGTCAGGACATCAAAAGCATTCCTTTCATTTGACACAAGCTGCTTTTCTGCAAATCCCCCACAGACTAAGGGAAGCAAATAAATGCTTTTGTTTGATGGCTTTACTAAACAGGCGCGAGACAAAGTGACTGCATAAAGCATGCTAAACCTTTCTGTTTAAACACTGAAAATGTAAACAGAGTACAAGTAGTCCTTCCCGGGCTCTGTGTAGCTCTGTGTGAGTAAGTGATATGTGTGGTGAAGAAGGCGTAGTGGGCGGCGGGGGGTGTAGAGGTATGTATAGTGGGGTATGTGTAATAGGGCATGTGGTACTACAGGTTGTATGTGCTGTACAGGTCTGTGTGTGATGGAGTATGTCTGGTGGGGTGTGTGTAATGGGGAATGTATTACAGGGGGTGTGTAATGGGGTACAGTATGTGTAATGTTCGTTCATAACTTAATTTAAAAACTTTACCTCTCATATACTCATTACATGTAAAGTGAAATATTTCTTTGTTGTTTTAAGGTAAACAAAAATCCAGTATCTCAAAATATTAGAATATTTAATTTCAAGTTTGAGTAAGTTTATACTGTTCATACTATATAAATGCTGTGTATCCTGCAGTCTAGTTCAGTCCACACATAAGGAAGACTGCTGACTTGACAGTTGTCCAGAAGACGATCATGGAATGTGCCGTATTGAAGCATATTCATGGACCACCACACATACACATCTTTAGGAGAAGAGATACAACTGTTGCATCTGCAGTAAAAATAACGAGGCTGTTACTCAGCGTTCCAAAGTCCTCTTTACAAATCTAAGTAAATTTTTCATTACATTTTTCATTTACTTTGCATGGATCGAGTTTCCAGAGTCTGGAGGAGGAGTAGGGAGAGACACGGAATCAAAAATGTAGCTTGAAGTCCAGTGTGACATTTCCACATTTGGAGATGATTCGGGGTGCCATGTTATCTGCTGGTGCTGGTTCACTGTGTTTTATCAAGAAAATTCAACACAGCCAGGAGATTTTAGAGTATTTTCATTCTTCTGTCTGCAGGCAAGCTTTAAGGAGATACAGCCCTTTTCCATCAGGATCTCTCCACCTTCCCATAGTCCCTGAACAGGTTCTCTGATCATTCCTGTGCTTGACTGGTCAGCCTACTTGCTGATGCATTAAAAGTTTACATACACAAAGTATTCCTAAAAAATATTTCCTAAAGTGCTATAATGAAATGTAAATGTCTTTTCTTTGGCATGTTATCATTATTAGAAAGGGCTTTATTTAAGATCCTACCTTTAGACCCAGTGCCTTTTTACACCTTGGGGAAAATCCAACCCGTTCAAGACTTCAGAAGAAAAGACCACTACAAGACCAGTTCCTCCTTAAAAGCAACTTCTAAAGATAAAGAGAAGGTACCACAATCATCTGTACAACTATATGTAAAAAAAGATGCATGTGTAATAGTGTGTGTGTGGTGGGAAGTGTGTAGGAGGGTATGTGTGGTGAGATGGAAGTGTGTGTGTGTGTGTATGTGTGTGTATAGGTGGTGACTAGGGCTGCACGATATATCGAACAATTATCGTTATCGCGATAATGGTATACACAATATCTGTATCGCAAAGAGTTGCGATAAATGAAATCGATGAGTGTATGGTTACACGTAAATAAAAAGTAATGTT
>JAQMYL010000012.1:26252399-26269009 GCA_030014365.1 Clarias pachynema
TCCCTCCCCTCTGAGAGAGCTCGGCCAATCAGCTCTCTCTAGACCTCCGGCTGCGAGAAGTTACAGCATCACCCGGGGATCGAACTCGCGATCTCCGGATGATAGAGCGATCACTTTACCACTGCAAATGAATTTAAGCCATTTTTAGCTGTCAGTTTGGCTTTTGGAAAGACTTTCAGTTTCATTATTTAGGAAATATTAAGAGGGAGAGTCAAAAATTATCCGCACTCTGGCTGCAGAATTAATTTTAATTAACTATAAAAAAAATTTTTAAAAAAAACAAATGCACGATTTTTCAACATAATCTCTTAGTTTTTCCATACAGTTTCAACAAGCTTTCATATTACCTCATTTAAAAATGTTTTAGGCTGAGCTGCAAAACACGGATGCACCGCTGTCTTCACTTCTTCATCAAAAGTGAATCATTGTTCTCGTAGGGCTGCTTTCAGGTAACCAGAAAGGTGATTGTCAGATGGAAAAAAATGCTTCCGTTCCATACTCTGCCGTTTACCATCAGGCTCATAGTGATGAATCCATGTCTCGCCATCAGTAATGATGCTCTTCAAGAAACTTTCACCTTACTTAATGTATCCATTTTTTGCTGTACCACAGTTACTGATGTTCACATCTGCACAGCTGTGACTGGGCAGACAGTAGTCTTGAACGGATGACGATGATAACACACCAACAGAAGTTTTAATATAACCAGAGTGTTGATCATTTTTGACTCACTTTCTTACGAAATCAATACATAATGCACGAGTTTTACAATCGAATCAGTAAATCACTTCCTTTCCCATTGCTTTCAGTTCACTCTGTAATAAATCCACAGTCCACTGAGAATGGGAATATATTCGGGAAGACGTAACAGGGTTATGTAATACTCACAAGAGAACGCCATCTCGGAAGGAATTTCAGAATGCTTTGCTCTCATTCTTTTTCCAGACCTGTAGGTAAAGCAGCTTTTGTAAATCATTCCCTGAAGGAGTTTATTCTGAACTCTGAAGACTGAGATCAAGTCACATTTGCACACCCCTGAGAAGGCTTTTGTATTTCGACTTAGGATCCGTTCGGCTCTGAGGAAGCCACCGAATAAAAGACGCATCACTTAAATTCCACAGTCTGCCTTTAGATACGTATGCTTTCTCAGGTTGTCATAAATAAATGAGATTTATATGCTGCTGGTAGGCGGTTGGGGAGAACGGCTCCATTGGAGACCTCATTTAGAGCTCTAATCACCTGCACATCGTCTCCCCTGCACTCTAGCAGTGTTAGCACCATCTTTCTTCTTCTAGACTGCGAAAACCTATTATAAAAACGAATTGTGCACAAACCTGATGTTCTTTTTGCGTACAGAGTCTTAGTGGCTTTGTGTTTAAGTTTAATTAATCATTTTACAGAGAGTGAATCTAATCTCATCACATAATCTTCTTTTTTTCAATACAACACAGAACTTCATAATAACCCAATTAGGGAGACTTGGATCTTGCGAGATTCAACAGCCAAGGTTCGTTAACATGAGGACGAAATGTGTGTTCGCCTGGCATTATGTAACATTTATTGCTCATAGTATTCATTCATCATAATTACATGCATTATATAGATTAGTGTCGCTGTGTTTTGAATAACCAATTTGTTTATATTTTGGAGAACAGAATATGTAGATAGACTCATCGACACTAATGGGATTTTAAAAAATGTGCCCTTTGCACACCTCTTAATCCGTATTTTTTGGGCCACGATAGCTTATAATTCTTGGACACTGACTTGCTCTATAAAAGCTCTTGAAGGATGGCTCTCTGTCTAGACCTGTTCGAGAGATAGATACTCTGCGTAGAGCTACTGTAGAGAGTACAGTTTTCAGAGGCTGTCACTCTGTCCATAGCTGCTGTAGTCTGTCTGTGTATAGTCGCTAGTGTCACACTCTGTATCTGCTATAGAACGCCGCTCTGCCTCGAGCCGCCGGTGTGATAGACACTTGTACAGTCTTTTACTTTAATAAAGTAGTTCATTGTCTTTGATGTATTACTAAAACAAAGACATGAGATGCTAATTATTTTACTGTGGTTCCTATTTAGAAAGTTGGAAAATCCTGACTCCTAATACAAGGCAATGATGAAGTCGACGTTTTAACCAGACAAATATTCTGCTATTCCAAAATTGGTGTAATAGTCGAGACGGTGAAACAGGCATTGGTTAAATTTCTGGGAAATTAGCAAAGATGAAAGCATATTTGTGGGTGTGTGTGTTTGAGGTTGTCATAGTAATAAGGTTGGTGGTTTAGAGCACACACACAAACACGCACAAAACTATAGAGTATGGGCTCTAATGGCCAAAACTTGATGTTAATACAACATATTAAATATAATACAACAGACTTTTAGAGTTCTGTTTTTAAGCATCATCATTACTGTTTTGTTGGTACTTTGTACATACTGTATATACCACAGTGTGAGGAATGCAGCAGGCAGATGGTTACATTAAGGGTGAGGGTGAGCGAGATCCCCATTAGTTCCCTCCAACAGGCCCAGGCTTAAAAAAGGCTTCAGCACTAAGCACTTCATTAACAGTGTCAGCCAGCATGTAGTGCCAGTATGAATGGCCATTCTGTCAGCTTTCCCAGAATCTTTAAAATGTCTGCCATCTCCTCTCTCCTCCGCCTGATGCAGATCGCTTTTCTTTTGTCGTCGTTGTCACTTTTTCTAATAAAAGGTGCATATATCTAATAGTATGTTCGCGATGGAGAAGCTGTGGTTTCATATTTAAACCCTGAAGCGGGGCTTTGCTCATAAACGCTGCCTGCTGAGCAGCAAATCCGACACTCTTCTAGCATCATTACACAGACGGAGGATTTTTTATTTTTTTATTTTTTTGCTCCTCTTTAAAGTATTAAGCAGAATGTATTAGGTTTGTGATGGATTCTCTAGCACTATGTAGATGCACTAATGCTTCTCTTGCCTTCCTGCAGATCTCCCAGCTGTGCTGAGAAGGAGCCCGCTGTGCACAACTGGAGGAAGTGCACTTCAGTCTGTGTGAGTACCAGTGACCCAGAAACACTCCAAACGTATGTCAGGTTGACAAAAGTTAATGAAAGGTGATTAGGTTTCTTGTATGGTGATTTGTAATTAACACACACGTCAAGTACATCAGGTTATGCAACTCAATGGACTGAAGGTATGAGCTAGAGAGAGAGAGAGAGAGAGAGAGAGAGAATGTCTCATAGTAATTCTGCAGTCTGGCTGAATGTGTGATGATATGTGCTGATGCTGTCTGAATAAGTCATCTCTATCTAATAAAGGTTTCAAAAGGAACATCTGGAAATTCCAGCTGAAATTTTAATGCTCCCGTGAAAAAAAAATATTTGTACAGGTCATGGTCACAAAAGACACACACACACAGCCTTGGAGAAACCGCTTGTGCTTTATTTCTCGTACCACAACTCTTACCGCATTTTGTTTCTCACCAACTCTTCTGAGTAACAGTAACAACATTGTGGTATTTAGGGGTTTTATTCCTGATGCATGATTGAACCCACACCTTTATAATGTGTGCTATCATATTAAAAAACAGGATGGTTACCATATTAGATTTTTGGCCTTGATGCCAATAATTACTTTGTAGCATCATTATTCCAGAACAATAATTTGGCTAAGAGAGAGCAGGAAAAGATTGGAGCCAGTAAGCTTCCAAAAGGTTGTTAGAGGTCCCTATTTGTCATTTTATGATCGTCATGTGACATGGCTAACTCACATCGATGTAAACATTCCTGTTAAAGGTGCTAAAAGGCGTCATCTTCTTCCTCTTCATCTTCATCATCATCTTGTAAACTTTTATGTTTTTAGCTAAAAGTTATCTACTGACGATGTCTCTAGCATTGCTTTAGTAACCATTTTGAACTAGGAAGTAGAATTTAATTTAAGCAACACAGATGAGTAGAGCAGTCAGGAGATGTAGGCACTTCTGTGAAAGAGAAGATGATTGTGAGACAGATGCTTGGTTGTGCTGTTTGTGTAGGCATTTTTAAAGCCATTTTTGCATGCTGATTATGTATGTAGCACTTTGGGTACCTTTTTGCAGGAAATTGTAGCTTATCCAGTGCTCTCCTGAAAATGACACGGCATAGGATGGAGAAGGGTAACAATGTTTTTGCTTCAAAGACCAACGGATTTACATCCTGGATTGAAAGCCAAATATTTCTTTTTTCCTTTTACATAATTGCCTTATGACGGCACGGTGGTGTAGTGGTTAGCACTGTCGCCTTACAGCTCCGGGGTGCATGTTCTCCTCATGCTTGGTGGGTTTCCTCCTACAGTTCAAAGACATGTAGGTTAGGTTAATTGGTGTTTTCAAATTGTCCATAGTGTGTGAATGAGTGTGTGTGTGTGTGTATGTCTGTGTGCCCTGCGATGGATTGTGTGTACCTCCTGGGATAGGCTCCAGGCCCCCCGCGACCCTGAATTACAGGATTAAGCGGTAATGACGATGAGTGAGCCTTATTATTTATTTTGTTAATTAGTTAGACACCTGGGCATTCCCACCTTATATGGTTCTTTCCTATAAAGTTGGAACAACACCATTATATAGGATGTTTTTGTGTGCCCTACATACAAAAAAAATGACAAATTCCCTTCACTGGAACTTTTTCGAGCATCACTATGATCCTGTGCACTATGGATCTCCATAAAGCCATGTTTGAGAAGGTTGGTCTCAATTACACTGAACCCCCTAGGGATGAACTGGACCTGGTATCTCCTCTCCCAACACCAGTACCTGACCTCAGTAATGCTGTCACTACGTTGTGCTCATTATTTAGCGCTAAAGGAAAATGGGATGTTCACATAGTAGGTCAATGGTGATGGTGTCTACAAACGTTTTGTTATAGAGTGTGTAAGAAACGCCAGCCAATAGGTTTAGAATTTTGTGTGCCTATGTCATTCTACACTCTCTGCCTGACAAAACTAAAGAGCTTCCCAGTTATAAAGCAATGCCCCACTGCTGTAGAGCTGTAAAACAGGGTTCTGTCTAGATGATGGACTGAAGATTGAAGCATGAACTAAATTGTATTTTGTTGCGGCCCTCAACCAAAAACCTCACTCTTGACATACGCAGGATGCCGCAAAAACTATGCCTAGTGCACACAGCAGCTGCATGAAAAGGAAATACATAACGCTTTCTGTGTATTGAGATGCAGAATACACATCAGGCACTTTGTACTATATACTGTAGGAAGTAAGCAAATGAGTAACGGTGTCAGAAGTAGGCCTCTTTGAGGACATAGTGCATGCAAGGTACAGCCCTCTTACCCTCTTACCTCGGTTCTGCTTGCTTCTGGGTTTTTTCTAATGGCCGCTTTGAGTTTAGTGAGGGAAGGGGAGAGATCACATGAATGTACAGCTGGGGTTTGGTTATACCACCACACTCCCTACCGCTTTAGTTTGTCCCCAAACACTCCCTCACCCACGTAACAAGAAGCTGGAAGTTTAACTTTATAACTCGTTGACATATGGATAAGTTGAAGCTGAACTGTCAGTGAGTGTGGGTGGTGTGTGTGTGTGTGTGTGTGTGTGTGTGTGTGTGTGTGTGTGTGTGTGTGTGTGAGAGAGAGAGAGAGAGAGCGCTGTTTGTGTAGGCTCCAGCTTTGCTCAGTGTTATGAATTTCATCCAGTCAGCCAGGGCTGAACGTCACATCATCCTGGCTCTTATGGTTTTCTACACACACACACACACACACACACACACACAAGAGACAGGGGAGGAGAGAAAGGACGCTAATGAATATCACTGGAATCTGTCAGATGCTCTGCTGCTGCACAAAGATACCTGGTTATATGAGACCACACACACACACACACACACACAATCGAGAAGCACTTTGAACTCAGCAGAGTGAAGGATGTCTCTATTCGTTACTTTAGAGTGCTTCCTCTCTTGAGTTTGCTCTTGCTGCTCTACATATCCATGTGTGATTATCATCTCTGTACAATAAGCGAAGGTGCGCTTGATTATTAGCGAGAGCTGAAGAAGCTTCGCACATTTCTGTTTGCTTCACCTTATCTGGTACTAAGTGTGTGTTCACATTCGTGTTCACCAAATAGTTGACAATCCAGTGTTCAAGATCCTGAGATATATAATATATAATAGAAATCTAAGCTTAGTTGGATAATGTTAGTCAGAAACAGTTTTTTTCCCCCATAGATATACCACCTGCAGCAAGACTCCAAAGAGCAGTTAAAGAGCATTTACTGTGACGCTGTTTATATCACAGTGCAGTCAAAGCTAAAAACCCATTCAATAAATTCTTAAAGAGCTCCTGAAGAACCTGCTTTCCAAAGGGTGTACTTTATAGCTTATTATAGTTACTTGAGTTCCAGTGTATAATCTCTTTTTAAAATACACCAATGAGTCGTAACATTAAACCCACTGACAGGTCCCTTGGACAATGCTGATTATCTTGCTTATGTGTCATCTGTCAAGAGGTGAGATATATTAGGCAGCAAGTCAATGCTTAGTTCTCAAACTTGGTACAATGGAAACAGGAAAGCGTAAGGATCTGAGTAACTTTGACAAGGCCCAAAATATGATGGCCATCTCTTGTGGTGGTGTTCCTACTGTAGTCTGCATTGGTTAGTATCTACCAAAAGTAGAACGGTAACCGTTAAACGAGTGACAGGGTCCTGGGTACCCAAGGCTCACTTATAGAAAGTTTTCAGAATACTGGTCAGAGCACCCTTGGTTATATGTTCATCAGAACTAGACCATGGAGCAGTGGAAGGAGATGGCTTGGTTTGATGAATCATGTAGATAGCCAGGTGAGTTTGCTTGACTTACCGGTGAAGAGATGGCACCAAGATGCACTATTGGGAAGAAGGCAAGCCGGTGGAGGCAGTGTAGTGCTCTGGGCAATGTTCTGCTGGGAAACATTGAGTCCTGGCATTCATGTGACACCTAATACCTTCCTAAACATTCTTTACAACAGTATTGCCCAATGGCAGGATAATGTATCTCCCACTTGGATCATGAGGTGTTGACTTGGCTCCAAGTCCCCCAGATCTTAGTCTGATCAAGCGACTTTGTGATGTTCTGGATAAGCAAGTCTGATCCATAGGGGTCCCACTTCACAACTTAAAGTACTTAAAGGATCTGACGGCTTAGTGCCAGATACGAGTGACAGGGTCATGGGTACCCAAGGCCCACTTTTATAGAAAGTTTTCAGAATACACACAGTGCTGAAGACTGGTCAGTGCACCCATGGTTATATGATTATCAGATCTAGACCATGGAGCAGTGGTCTACATCACCCATTCAGAAGTCTAGTGGAGCCCAGTCTTCGATGCGTTAGAATAGTTCTGGTGGCACAAATGGGACCAACATGATTTTAGCCAGGTAGTTTAAATGTTATAAACGATCAGCGTATGTACAGGTAATTTTGAAACCCAAACTCTTGACCAGGTGAGAATGTCCAGGTTCCCCTAGACAAATTTGTAGTAGAGCACTTACATGGTGTCTGATACAATCTAATATGTTTTCGTTTGCTCCAGCATTTGCAAGTCGTGCAATATGCACTGGTTGCGCAAAAATGTAAATGGTAGTTAATGTGATTATGCAAATTGGGATCCTTCTGGCATTAGGAAGCTGGAAGGATTAACCAAAGAATGTGTTCCCAGGATAGGTTACAGATCCAGCGCAACCTTGATCAGGATAACGCTCTTACTGAAGATGAATGAATGACAGTTTTACAATGCAAGGGCTGAATACTGATGAGGGAAAGCTTAACAGTAACTGTGTTTAAGGTACTGTAGCACTGCATCTTTCTTTATTCTGACTCTTCAGCTTCACAGCAGGTCTCTACTACGAGGGACGTTCGAGTCAAACCGGGAATTGTTATGCAAGTTCTCATGTCAGAAGACACGCTCTTTTCAGATGTTGCTGAAGGCTGTATGTCTGTAAATGAAAGTCCCACCTCAGGTGGCTCTGAGCTCACTGCAGTCATTCCCATGAACATTCTGAAAGCGGAACACCTGATCCTTTAAAATCAGTGGATAACTTGGGGGGGACTTGCGGGTACAAGAGCACTATACATTCATGAGCACCACTTCCACTTACACAATGGGTGATTTCCACATGTTTGGGCCATTAAAGAAGCTTCCAGTATTTTCAAGGTAAGGCAGACAGTCCGAGCATGGGGGTACAGAGAAAACGTCCTACACTGATTGAATCCAAGCACTAGTAAAACTCTGGTATAAGTGCTTTAGTGTAGCAGGGGATTATATAGGGAAATAAGGGGAGTTTTGACACTCAGAATTGTGTTCTGTTATTCTGCACAATCAAAAGTCCCAGTTTGACTTGACTGGCCCCCGTACATTCATTTGTTGAATGTGCTGACATACAGCAAATAAACCAAGTATAAATACCAAACCACTCTATCATATGCCATGCAATCATAAAATAGAGCCACAGTGTTGGGCCCTTTCCCCATCTCTGATCTTAAGACTCAGAAGTCAACATGCTTTAATAACTGGCTGAGTGTTGTTAATCGTTATTTAAGATAAAGATTACAATTACAAGGTCATACACTCCAGATTCCAGACATTCGAACGCCCCACCGCCACCACCATCACATCCACCTATTATGGGAAGCATAAATCCTAAATCCATAATGTAGCATTACCATGTGACAGCTTTCCAATAAAGCCTCATTAATGATTCAAAGTGCTTTGCTGACTGTGGAGATTTAATGGATAACACTTTGGTAGCATTATGGCTCCCTCAACTAACATTATGTATTCATTCGTGTTATCAAACTTCATAACATGCATTAATGAACAATAAGTAATATTATATCACAGTGTGTAAACATGTATTAATTTTGGTGCATGTGTAAATATTAATGAACTACCCAGAAATATTGTTTGTTTACTTCATGACTTAAAATACTGCAAGTCTGCATGAACTATCAAAATTGCAAAAGTTGATTAGTTAACGAATTATCATGGAATATATGTTCTGTCTTGATGAATTTTGCATATTAACAAATGAAAAGGTAAAGAATTAAAGAGTTGCTTCATATTGGTGATTTTTGACTTTGTTTTACTGATATAAACATTGATTAATGAGGTTTGCTTAATCCACCTGTTGGCTTCATATTGTTTATTAATGCATGGCTTGTCCATGTTAACTTGATTACACCATGCCAGCGAAAGCATTATTATTTAATGTTACTTACAAAATGTTCTAACGTTAACTTCTTGGCAACTCCAAAAACTGTCTCTTGGTTGTTTATGAGCATTAGTAACCTACAAGGGGTGGAATTTTCATCATCACAGGTCATAGTTTGACTCCCCCCGTAAAATAATGTTTTGTTAAATCTTTTTAAGGGGGCAACATAATGCCAGATACTTTATATTGGTCATTTAAATAAGGGTTTGAAGGAACACATCGTTTCTGTAGTGATGTATACAGGGAGCATGATCACTTTAAGCTATACTGCATTATTTTCCCTTCTGTTTCACCAACTAGTGTTTAGTTAAAACGGTGTTGTCCTTCAGTACAACATTGAGTAGAATTTTGAACAAGAACTCTAGGAACTCCCTTGGAAACATATTTTGACCACAATGCTTCTCATGTTCCACCCGGTCAAGTTTAGTGCAGGTTTAGTTTTTTTCTCAGTTTGCTGCTTTATACTGGCTGATGTCTCCTGAACCTCAAGTCTAACAAGTGACCTTGTAAATTTAAGATAAATTATGTAAATAATGTAAATAGTAAATCCAGTGTCACTTCTTACCTTTAAATGAGCTATAGTCTTCATACAAGTACTTGCTTTAGATCAAACAAACTTACAGACGTATTGAATATAACACTGACTGTACAGGTTTAATAACTTTACACAGTTTAAATAAATGAACAATAAAGCAGTGCGATTAAATCTATTCTGCAATTTAATCAGGCTTTTAAACCCAGATTTTAACCCAGATTTTATGTGGAATATAAAAACTTTCACACTTCCACCTTCCACAAATACTCACATTTTAAGAGTTTCAATACTGTCAGTTATTGCAAGCGAAATATCTTAAATCTAGCTAAACCCATCTACCATTTCTTAATACAAGATTGCAACAAGAGAAATATAAGATTTTAAGCCTATGTGGCACATTTTGCATTTAAATCATATATTCATTGTGCTATTGGAGAAAAAAAAAAATCTAGTTTAAGCATGTATTTGTTAATGGAAAACTAGGTTAAATGCGCTTCGATATAGGCTTAATAATCTTATATTTGCTTTGTTTTTGTTGTTGTTGTTAACACAGTTTACTCATGATTCACAGCTTTAATGAATATACGTCACTCATTTGTTAGCTTGTTGCTAAGGTTTCAAATCAGATACTTTAATTAGTTTTTTAAAACGTCAGTATAATGAAGGCATCTGCTGCAGTTTGCGTATTTAGGTTCTTACAGACTCTCTTGTTTTTATTTCCTCTGACAGACTTTCTAAATGACTCTCACAAAATTTCGAGTCTCCAAAAAGAGCTCATTTCCCTGTCAGTAGCTCGGGGAATGTGGGTTGGCTCGAGGCTTTGATCTTTTCCGTCACTCAGCTCATTTCTCTTATCCAGATGCCAGACGGATCTGCTGTCAGGACTTAATTCAGGCCTGGTGGGAGAATTTTGTGGTAGCAAAAGGCGAAAGAGAGCATATGGTAGTCGTCAGGACAAGAGGTGCATCTACACGGCCACTGGCTACCTGAGGAATCAAAACTTTGTGGACACAATTTGACTGAACTTAAAGTATTTGTCTATTTTCATAACCTGACATGCATACCTATGTGCATAGAGGATGCAAGAGATGTGGAATGAACTAACATGCATGAATAATACAAATACATTCCAAGATCAAGATGTAATGCAAAATGAGTGTGTTCATGTCTTTCAATCTAGGGTGTAAAGCATGAAAGATATGGAGTATGGAGCTGGTATGAGTTTTGCGGTCGAAACCTTGTGTATTCAGGTTGTCCGGAGATTCTTGTTAGTGAGATATCTTAAGAATGAGTGTGTGGTTCAATGTCTGTAGTATCATCACAACCAGCAGATGAGATTAGATTTGGTCTCAGCAAGGTCAAGTTTGTATCATGATTATACTGTACATCTCAAGTCTTAAATGAAGTGTTTTTATATTAAAAATAGATTGTTATTTTTGGTATTTATTTTTTTATGAATCTAATTGTTTGGAAAGACATTCCTGAGTTTAGGAATAAATGTTTAAGTTGCTACAGTAGCACTGTGATTTTTGTTTTTTTCTGTCGATACAGTACATCAAGAAAGTAAGTTCAGGTAAGATCTGAGCAAACTGACCCCTGCGGGTTTTGTGGAACACGTGCAAACCCTAGTTTATGATCAGTTAGTAACTAGTGCCGTCACCCTTTTTTTATTACAACATGCACACCCAGACAAACACAGCTGGCTTTTTGAGCCAGACATGCGATGGTGTGTAGATAAACCTGTGCACTAGGACGGCTGCAAAATGAAGACATGACTGAAATCAGGAGTCAATTCAGGCTTCATATCTTTTTGTAACTGGCACATCTTGGGCTCGATGCATGAAGGCACACAGCATGTGATGATACTCTGGTTGCGTGTCCACACCCTAATTATTGGCTCAAGCCAGTTTGATGCCCGTGCTAATCCTATTCCACAGAAGTCTTTTTGCCGTGGAAGGAGATCTTACATTCTACTGCTTATCTCTCCCGACCACTTGCAGCTTTCAGCCTGAGAAGCACGCACGCACGCACACACACACACGCTCTCGCTCTCTCGCTCTCTCTCTCTCTCATTCTGCCCTCAGGCTCTACTGATATACACACCCTGCTTAAAACCTTCCTTATCAGTCTCCATGCTGAAGTGTTGATGTCCTCCTCAGGATTCTGAAGGAAGGAAGCAGCAGAGATAGATGACATGGAGATATCTGTGATTGTTTTTTCGGTCTGTCACATTATTAGCATAACTGGTCATTATTGTGATGCCCAAGATGCACTCTTGGTTAAGGTCATTTTTATGGTGAGATAAAGGAGGGGGCAATTTGAGTGACTCAGAAAAAGCATTTGTGTGTGTGTGTGTGTGTGTGTGTGTGTGTGTGTGTGTGTGTGTGTGTGTGACTGAGTCACATTCAGTAATTGCAGCTGTTCTTTCCTTTGATGTTTTTGAATCAAACCATATAGTGAAGCTGTAACTGAGAACCTACGATAATTTGAAAGGGATTAAACATGAAGCATATTTCCCAAATTTTAGCCACTACATACAAACTGTATCTCAGACAGGTGTGAAAAGTTCTCAAGATACACATACAAGTGTGATCGCAAGATGCAAATACAGTGGTCCCTCGGCATACAAATTTAATTCGTTCCGGAGGCGAGTTCTTAAGGCCTAATTTCGTATTGCAAAATGCATTTTCCCCATAGGAAATAACGTAAATGCCACTCGAAAATATTACCAATATTACCCGTTTCCAACACTATCATATTTATTGTATTTTTAATCAACACATACAGAAAAGACATGTACATGGCCTCCGAGTGGCACAGTGGTAAAGTGCTCGTCCTATCATCCGGAGATCGTGAGTTTGATTCCCAGGTGATGCTGTAACCTCTCACAGCCGGAGGTCTAGAGAGAGCTGATTGGCCAAGCTCTCTCAGAGGGGCGGGATAACAGATACCCACATTAATCACGGCTCTACAGCCAATCAGGGGCGTCTGTGAGCTCACGCAAGCGGAAGGAGTGGATAGCGCTGTCCTCCGAGTGTGTTACCCCACCTCCAACGGTGCGTAAGCGAGCAGTTTGAAAAGATGCGGTCGGCTGGAGTCACGTGGTTCGGAGGAAACACATGATAGTCTTCGGGCCTCCCGACTGAGTGGTCGTAGTAGCATTAATGTGGGAGCCCCCTAGTCATGGGGAGGAATTGGACATGACAAAATAAGGGAGAAAATGTACATAGGGTAAAATATGAAATAGACATTAAAACTCACTTAACGTTCATTTATAATTCCTCTTGGCACCACCTGTTTTAAAAAATAAACTGAATGTTGCTCCATTTTATTCTTGCTACGGTACTTGTTTTTACTAAATCTTGCACAAAATGGAAAAAAAAAACCTACAAAAAATATGTAAACTCGCTTTGCATGGCTCTCCATTGACACAAACAAGTTTTCATTGGCTAGCGGAAGTATGCGCAACTGTATTCGTCGCTCGTATGCTGAAAATGCTTATCATGCAAGGGCAAATTTCTTGCAAAATTTTGGTTCTTAAGGCGAAATTTCAAAAGGCGGGGCGTACATATGCCACAGGTACCACTGTATTCATATCTCTAATCTAATATACATTAAGTAGCATGAGGGCATATGAAATTTTTCAGATTTGTGGATGGATTATATCCATAAAATATCTTTGTAACTGTCTATACCACTTACCGTGTGTAAGGCCGCGGCGTCCTGGAGCTTATTCCAGGGAACTTAAGATCCAAGGCATAGAACAGCCTGGATGGTGTACTAGCCAATCACAGGACACACACACACACAAACACAAACACACACACACACACACACACACACACACACAAAGCAACAACAACAACCATCGTACACTGCTGGCAATTTTAAAAGTGAGCCTACACATCATGTCTTTGGACTGTGGGAGGAAACCAGAGTTACCTGGAGGAAAGCCAGCAGGCACTGGGATGAAAAAAATCTACACAGAGAGCAGAAGCGAGATTCAAACTTCCAATCTAGTCTGTAGATGCCTTTTTTGTTTCATTTTCAATTTCCATATGTTTGCTCCTCAGAAGACTTTTCTAAAACTAGGTCAACATTAGCAGTGTCTACCATTTAGTCCCAAAAAGCAAGAAAGAAATGACAGCTAGCTAGCTTAGAAACAATCAAATTTTAGAAATGAGTGCAGTCACACTGAATGTTGTAATCTGTTATTTACAATAATAACAAATTATACCTTCAGCTTCAAGTAATTCCAACTATTGTAGAACTTCTACATTATTGAGCCAATTAAAAAATAGATTCCAAATATTACTTTTCTAACAACAAAAATAAATATTATAGGAAAATTTTATGTATGCCAGTGAAGGAAGTAACATATTGTATAACAACACTTTTCACAAAAAACAATGAAATCTATTCGGTTCTGTCTACAGAAACAGAAGCAGGTATGACAGTCAGAATCCCTAAAAGAACTTTGGCTAATTTTTTAAAAATGCTCAGAAAAGCACACCAACTCATTTTCTTATAAAACTGTACAATAGTGTACTGTACAATACTTTCAATAGTGGATCTTTTTTTTTTATACAAATGTTTAGTAGTATTTTTTTTGTTTGTTTGTTTGCTTTGTGGCATTTCTTCATGTGTCCAACATTTTGCACAGTATTCTACATTCTAGGAGTGTTGTAGCTGATCTTATTATAATTTACTGTAAACATTGTAACCTAGATTTTATTTGGGAAGTGACACGTAAGCGACACATCTGGTCACAAAGCAGTCCACTTCCAGCTGAGTAATGTTCTGTAAACACTACCGACAGGAAGAGCTTAACAGTGTGCCACTGTGCTTCAATTCTGTAAAAGAGATTAGTGCCAAACCCTTTTAATTCCTAATGGTAGAAGTTCAAAAGTCCTTATATAATAGTATACAATAAAAGAATATAATTTCTGCCAGAAATTAAGATATACTATTAAATTACTATTAATTTAATTAGTTGAAATACTATTAATTTTAATTATACAAAAGGTAATTTGAGTTTCTTGATTTCTGAAATTCAATTTATTCATGCGAAAATTAAATTTTTACTTCTTTTAGTTCTTTAAATTTAAATTTGTTGTTGGACTTTCATTTTTACTAATAAAAAATGCAAAAATTTATTTTCCACTGGTAAAAAAAAAAAAGTCACTTGCAAAATTTAATTTATAGTTGTATATTACTTTTATTTATTTACATTAGAGCATTAGTATTTTTTTCTATGAAAAGAATTACATACATATATCAAAACAAATTTTCAATTTAATGTTTTCTAGTCAGAAGTATATTTTACCCATTAGAATTTATATTGAATGTATCTATAATTCAATTTGGACTACAAGTAAATCACTATAGCACTGTATTCCTGTCTCCTTCAAATCACAATTCAGTTTTGGCTTGTAAACTTGTAATTAGAGATTTCTGCAAGTAAAAAAATTTATGTATACTAGTGAACACAAAATGTGAACTTTTTTAAGTTAACATTCACTTAATATTTTTGCCTAGAAGAAATTTAATTTTTACTAATGAAAAAAATAACTAGTAAAAAAAAAATTTATTAGTAAAATTAATATTTCCTAGCAAAGTTTAATTTCTATAATTTCTATTATTCTAATTTCTAATAAATGTGGAAGTTTATTTTTCACTAAGATGAACTGAATTTTTCATAATAAAAGGGAAATTTTGTTAGTGTTTTTTTTCATAATCAAATGTTTATTCCTACTAGTAAAAAAATATAATTTTGATATCGAGAATTCAAGTTGAAGCATATTTTATGAATGAATGAAATTCCTGATATTAAGAAAGCCAAGCTTAAGATGATTCAGAAGTGAAAAATGTGGTTATTCTGTTTGTTCTAACATACATTTTGTTCTATAGCTGCACGTATGAGTTTTGTGAAAGTTTGCTTGATCGGTGTCTTTCTAATTCTCTGTATGCATGTTAAAACTAATACCTCATTTTCTGTCTCTATTTCTGAGTATTTCACACAGCTGCTGGTCCCTTCATGAGGCTAAACAGACATGCTTTGTGATAATCACACGGAAATTAACCAACAGGATAAGGTTTTTATGAAAGTCCTGCACTCTGAGTGGTGCACTACCTCAGGCAGCTTTACTTCATCAGTTTGGAGAACCGAGGCTCATGGGAAATCTCGAGCTTTTTTGGTCTTGTGTTGCAGAGATGTTTCTGCATTGGACATCTGTCTCAGCGTGTGTCCGCTGTCCTATCTCCTGTATGTATGTTCAAGAGAGAGATGAGTGGGCAGTGTTAACATGCCGGGAGCTGTGCGTGAGTTACTAGTGTATAATGAGATTAATATATGGGTAGAAATGACGCCTGGGCATATCAAAGATCTTGCATACACACAAGCATACTGCTGTGACTGACTGCAAGCGCAATGTAAGTTTCTCCTCTATCACAGCATGAGCAGCTGTAGCTGGCAGGCTTAGACTGTGTGTGTGTGTGTGTTTGTGTGTGTGAAATGCTGTTTCAGTGGTGCTCTCTAATTAGATGTTTGTGTATCCTGCCTTAAGGTCTAGGTGTTTGTCAGTAAAACAGGCCAGATGATTGAGGTCGTCTTAGTCATTCAGTGACACTGTTTGTGTGTTTGGGTGTGTATGTGTTGCATGAAAAGGGAACTTTTCTACAAAATGGACAAAATCAAAGTTTTTGTCTATTTCAGTTGGGTTTCAGTAGGTTCGTTTCTGAAAGCAAGCTGATTAAGGGGCTCTGAAATAAAGAGCTGATATTCTGTAGTACTTGACCTTCTTTCACAGTCATTTCCTAGTCAGAAAGTTAATTTTAAAAAGTGCCTAACAACAAAGAT
>JAQMYL010000012.1:26269132-26281656 GCA_030014365.1 Clarias pachynema
AAGGTGCAATAAATCTTGGACTTGGCTATCAGAGCGAGGGTGTGTGTGAGCATGTAAGAGAGAGAGAGAGAGAACACTTTTTTTATTCTCCAATCCAGTTGTTATAGTTACACTGGAAGACAGGAGGGAAGGAGTTATGCCAACTCATTTTGTTAAAATCAGCTTTCACTCACAAAACAAAGCGCTGCTCAAAGACTTGTATCAGTGATCCTGGTTCAGGCCTGGCTTACGCAGCAGCGATATTCCAGGCAGTCATTTACATATCATCTGTTGACGCAGATACCGAGTTGATCTCCACAAGTGAAAATAAAAGTGTTGAACACACAACAAAGCCAAGCCGTGCAGCAACCTGGAGAGCACAGCTTGGTTTGCTGCGGCTCTGCATGATCGGCAGACTCTAAAATTTATTTCCTATTTCTGCATTCTAGTCATGTGATTTTTTTTTTTCTTCTCTTGTACGTTCTATAATCAAAGCCAAATTTCTGCCAAACATATTCTTGTAAATAAACACAACTCGAGGTGAGACTACAATTCCTCACTTAACTTTGGTAAGAAATAAATTGCATTATACAACAATATTAGTGAGCAGTATGAATGGACTACAGTAGACTAGAGCATTCCACGAGTGATGATAATGGATGGTAACAGCACTGGGACGTTTAACTATATGTATGACCCTTGTGTTCTAATTACTGTTAATTACTGTAACTGTTGGTCGCAGCATGGGTGAAAGTAGGTCGGTGGTGTCATCAGTACTGAGGAGAGAGTAGCTGCCTGGCAAAAGTCCACATTCAAAACCAGTCACAGAAGCACTTTCAGCAAGAAAACACATTTGATAATGTCATTTTAAACAACACTTCGCCTCCATAATAACTGCTACTAAGTCGTTCTGAATCACATCTGAAACATCTGTGTTCATTTACTTACAGCTACAAAGCTAACTAGATCCTCGACTGAATTCCAAATCGCTCTCCAATCCCTGATCAAGGGCACTACTTGGTGTGTGTGACAATTGATTATACACACTAGCTTTCCATTTAACACTATTTGGGATTCAAAACCCAAAAGTTAATGCAGCTGATATTTTATAGGGAAATAAGTAAAAATACAAAGAAAAACTTTACAGGATTTACAGGACTGTCCACCACATTTCAGCTTTATTCTCCTCCCTCCTTGGCAACATACTACCGGTCAGAATTTAAAACTACCCCATTAATTACACTGTCGGTCACCAGCTCTGCCAATTGCGGTTAGTTAGTTCCACCAGGATAAGTGTTGACCGAGCAAATTAAAGAAACAAATCAAAGCCTGTTGATAATAAATTGTTTGCGAAACCGTTGTATGAAAGCAGTGTCACACTCATGCTATATCCAGCATTACAGCACTCACCGTCACGTGAGAACTGTTTCTGCAATCCTTCTGCACATTCTTCCCTCTTCCACTTAAACTGATTTATTTTGTGCACACTGCCTCCCGTCGTTGTGAAGAAAACCTCAAGGGATTTAAGAGCACAAGAACACGGCACTCTAAATGGTTCTGTTGGGTGAAGGATCTTAGGGTGGTTCATCAGTTGAATGTAAACCTGGTTGTTTTATAGCGTGCCTGTTGGCCCAGGATGTTGCTAGCAACAATTGATGCAAACAAAGCAGTGTGCATTACCATTAACATTAGAAATCACACTATAAAGAAACACCGAAATCACACTATAAAGGTGATAATAAGAATCCACTTTTATTCCACTTTCACTTGCATTAGGTAATTCATACAGAATCCACAAATTGGATACTAAGCCATCTTGGTGTGTGTGTGTGTGTTCAAGGAGCACTCTGCATTCCACTATTAGAATAGGCGTGACGTTTAACACAAAAACATCTGTTTCTAGTGTGATGGGTATCACGTGCGTCAGAAATACCACACATATCATTGCTTTTAAAACAACCAGAACGAGTGAACTAAGTGTTGAGGTGTCATTCACTGTCTCTCAAATTCACTGCCGTTTCTCACTGACAAGGTGTTTAACTGAGCTGCTGTTAAGTCTCGCCTTCATGCTTTAGGATTGGCTTTTACATCATAGCTAACCAATCATAGACAGAGCTGAATTCTTATAAAGAATCATTATTAATAATGCAGGATTTGTCAGAAAAAGGTTATTTTAATGTTTTACTCTTAATATTAGAATGAGCCCAGTGTTGTCACCTGCACTTTAAAACACAAAATAAAAGCCTGGTACTGCTGATCAGTCTCAATCTCTGGTGTTCTTTCAGATCATCATTTCTGACACATTACAGTTTTTGCACTATTCAAGTGCTGTAGAAATGCCTGATTGACTCTATATAAAATAGTTGTGGGTTAGTTGCTTACCGTTTTAAACCCGCTGTGACGGCGTGACAGACGCATCAGACCCCTGTTCCACAATGAGGTGGTTCTCAAAGATCTCGTCTTTCCCATATCACTACCTCTGCTCCGAAATTTACGGGAAGTCAACAATGTCTCTATTCCGCCAAGTCACAATGACAATGCAATATTCCCAGTGTGTGAAAAAGGCTCGTGAAAACATTGAGCTACACAATATAGTAGGACAAGATTTTGCATCCACCCTGCGCGTCTGTCATATTTTTACTTGCATCAGGCTCACAGGCTCATTGCCATTTACATCACACTCTCTTTCAAATTCCTGATTTGCTGCTGCCTGTCAGTGCCAGTTCCTTTCAAAATACAGCTGCTAGATGTCTCTTTAACCATAAGGTGTCTCAGATTTTTTTTTTTTTTTTTAATCGAAGCCAGTTTCTGTGTCAATCTTGAGCTGCACATTGTATGGATTTCATGATGGGAGAAGTTGTGGATTGAGATATAAACATGGACATGCAGTGAATGGGGAGATTAAAAGACAGTTTTAGAGCATAGTAAACCTGAGCAATTTTCCCTTTTACTGTCAGGATATAATAAAAATATCTGTGTGCGTGAGGGCATGTTGACTGCACCAGACGCTTTCACTAGCAACATTAGTGCCTATTGCTTCTTGAAGGAAATAATATTCCGTGGCCCTTAGTGTGAACAGATCTCACCAGTGTGAGATTTTGGTCTGGCATTTTAGATAGTCCTGCACACCACAATAGACTGTATAAAAAAGAACTGGACAAACCCTTCCTAATGTCCCCTATAGTGGAGGTCGCCACCTTGGCAACAGCTGATCCCCATGAATCCCAGTTAATCTGTAAATAGGCGTAACAAATAGACCCGGTCTGTTGATGGGAACATGCTACTTACCTACACTTCCAGTTAGCTGGTCAGCTAAAGTGATGCAGGAATTTAACACAACTGAAATGTCACTCAAATCGGCTGATTCTGGATTATTAGTTTGCCTCATTTTCCAGGACCAGAGGTTGCTCCTTGAGCGCCACCAACTTCATCCAAACGTTGACTGAAGGCATATCTTTAGAGTTGCGTGTACATCACTTATTTTTATCAAGTGTTTATCACTTGCAGAGACATGGAGAATCTGTGCCAGACAATTCCAAGTCAACAATGTGAGTGGATTTAAGGCTTTCTGGTGGCCTAACGCTTTCTTAAGGCACATTCTACTGCTGTTTAATTTGTCACCATGGACATGCTGTAATGCATGCAGGCAACTTTACACCCTAGGCACAAAAAAAAAAAATACTATTTGAGTTAACAGAAACTGTAATAAATACTTAAATAAGATAAATGACTAAATAAACATTTATTATCAACAGAAATATTTAAATAACTTAAATAAGAACACAAATGACTTGTTAAAAGTACACACATTAAGGACTTTCCTTTTTTTTATTTTAGCTTTATTAAAATTAGATATTTAGTTTTTTTTTTTTTTTAATGGTCTTTTTTCCCCCCTTCCTCAGCCCTTTAATGCAAACCGTGTACCAGTGTTTAACCGGAAAGGCTCCAGTCCTTGTCTTTTCCATACTCAGTGCATACTCGGTGTCTCGGGCTCGACTCTGTTTACCCCTCTGGACATATCCAGGCATGCATAATTCCTAAACGTCAGACATCACCAGCTCTTGTAAAGAAAAATAAAACAGTGCATATCCTTTCTCTAGTTTCTCCCTTGTTCTTTCTCACAGTCGTGTCGAGCCCACGAGTGTACAGATTTCAGTCATTATTGTTTTGCATGAATGCTCTGTGCAGTTTTGTCCACTTGCACCACTGTGCTCATGTGTGCTCCTAGTCTCCTGTGCACTTTACCATACTGCTCTTCATCAGATGCTCCACATGCAAGAGGAAACATAACCTGGGACTTTTTACCTGTTAATTAATTAATGATGTTTTAATTATAAACATTTCTCAGACATGTAATCATGGTGTTCTACAATGGCATTTTTGGGATCACTGTTTCAAAATTACAATATTTCAAGAAAATGAAGTCACACACAGTATGTCTGAAATTATGAGGTAAAAAGGTAACAGTGTTATAATACTCTGTCCCTGAGTAGCAGATTGTCTCAGTTGTTGAAGGAGAAATTGCAGGCACTGGTCACCTTCAAGGCTAGCCGGTACAGTACAGGTGGCAATGAGAATCATAATAGAAAAAAAATTATGGGTGATGGAGTGGAGCTCCAGAGCGCTCAGCATCATAACCCGAAAACTTGCCATATAGACTTGTACGATAAACTAAAGTGTTATGGGTCCCTGTGCCGTAACAAATTGGTCCTCGATTTCTGTATGTGAGCCGGAGTTCCAGCTGTTATAGCCTTGAAGGTGACCACTGCATGCAATTTAAAGTTTGAAGACAAATCTGAAATGCATTACTGCAACAACAACAAAAAATAAATACATTTTGTTCAACAGTAGCAGAAATCTTGTAAAGCCAGCAGAGCAATTAACTTCACAATAACAAAATGTTCAAATATTCCTGTTGATGGAAAGAAAGAGGAATGAGAAGCTACAATAGTAATGGAATGATAAAGGCCATTGCAACCATTTTTAAAGAAGCACTGCACAGGAATTTAACAAACCTTGCAGAACTGGTGCAGTGTTTATATGTCGAAAAAGTACTAGAAACTGCTGCAAAGAGTAGGTGGAAAGAGTAAGGTGTATAGCGATTAAACTTAAAGGACCCATATTTTTCATGAACAAGTTAAAACAGGCACTCAGAGCTCCCCAAAGTGTGTTAATGCTGTCGCTGAAATACCCCTCTGATATTTCAATTTCTTTTATACCTCAGACTCCCTTTGTTTCACTCCTCCTCTGAATGCGCAATTTCATTGTTTCTTTTTAAATGAGCTGCAGCTGAGCCAATGGGGCATCTAAAAATGCCTCAAAAGAGAATTTTGCCTTATAGATGACCTTTAAGAACAACAATAATAATAATATAATTGTGTTTATGAAATCATTATTATATAATATTATATATTATTATATAAATTAACCCTGTCCAGGGTGTACCCCGCCTCGTGCCCTAAGTCTCCTGGGATAGGCTCCAGGTCCCCGCGACCCAAAATACAGGATAAAGCGGTACAGAAAATGAATGAATGAATGAATTATATAAATTATTAACATTTGCCATTTTGTCATAGTATTATGATTATGATCTTTAAAATGTTCCGATCGAACGATTTAGTATTATGGCTTATTTTTCAAAATATATAGCATTTTTTTATAGTAGCCTATGATGCAGTTTTTTCCTCAAACACTGTCCATAAATCACAGCCATTTTCGTCCTATAGGAACATAAATCCATCTCCTTTTATGACCTTGAGCACTCGGGGCGCGTCATCGTCTAAGCATGTTGTTTGTCTTTCAGCACATGCTGGTGTTTGTCAGCATGGCCTTCATGACGATGTGCCAGTCAAGGGTCTCTAATAGCATGAGAGTCATTTGTGTGAAGGAATACGAGTGCAATGCTTATACATGGCATGACAAAGCTGTGTGTTAAGTAAGAGCACGGGTTAAAACCTGCACAATGAGTGTTTAGACTGAGGGACGAGAATATTATTTCTGCTTTCAGAAGACTTCATGATAATATGTTTCATATTGAATACACACACACACATACACACACACACACACACACACACACACACACACACACACTTAATCCTTCTGCCTCTGAGCTTTTTATAAGCACTACATCATTTGTTTGCATGGATATGAGCATGTGCTTGAAAATCAGTAATCTTTCTTGTCGCTTTTTCATAACTATCTCTCTCTCTCTCTCTCTCTCTCTCTCTCTCTCTCTCTCTCTCTCTCTCTCTCACACTGTGTGTGTGTGTGTGTGTGTGTGTGGCTAGATGACGAATGCTCAGTGATATCTGGCTTTGCTCCAGACACATAGCTGTTTGACCTTTCTGTCTCTCAAAACTCAGGAATTGCAAACTCCCTAAGCACTGTTCCCAATTTTTAGTAACATTTCATAATAAAAATAATACAGCGTCTGTTTTTGCTCAGAAACTTGGCCTTGGTGTAGCGTGTGGAATTTCCTGTTGCACTTCAGTCAGTCTCAAAGTTGTAGAAATGCGGATGAGCCCGGTGAACTTTTAAGTCTTTGTTTAATGATTGATATTATTTTTATTTTATTTATTTATTTATTTATTTTTATCAGAAGAATCTGAGTAGACAGAATTGCTTCTTTCATTTGTTTGGAGGTAGTTCACACACTTTTTTTTTTTTTTGCTTATGTAATTAGGTCACTTTTTTTAATAGTTCTCATCTGTGGTTAGCGCACTCTTCATATAAGTGAATACAATACAAATGTGTTTCATCTCACTTACATCAGATGTGTGAAGTCAATGTTTGGACTGATGTTGTTTTTAACTTGCGTTCATCCTAGCTACAGAGTGAGCAACATCCAACTGTGCTGACTGCTTTCCTCAAAACGGTAACTTTTAGAGTCAGAGTCAGTGTTATAGGTTTAATAAATGAACATGTGTGTAAGTTGAATGACCTAAATCTTCTGTTTGTATATACAGTGTTACCTTATTGCTGCATTTTCTGTTTGTGCTGTGAATGAGAGCGGCCATGTTGATATGACGTCACTTGCTCAACTTGGAGTTGAGGAATGTTGTCACGGTTAGGATTTCTGACTTGAGAGAGAATTTTCTTGGGGATGTACTGGTCGGGAATTGCTGTGCCTCGATACAGTCCTCCCTCGGATGTCTACAGACAATTCCTTGAACTTCATAGCTTAGTTTGTGCTCCGATATGCTCTGTTAACTGTGGGACCTTATATAGACAGATGCTGTGTTCAGATCATCTGAATTTACCACAGGTGGACTCCAGTAAAGTTGTAAGCACATCTCAAAGATGATCAGTGGAAACAGCGATCAGTGGGGGAAAAAGAAAAAAAAAATTTAGCTGTAGTTTTCATAATATGAGGTACTAACAAGCAGCCTGCACCCTTTGATTGAAGTAAGCATGGCGGATCATTAAACACTAGTAGTTCATTCAGGTACTGTGGTGCTAGACAATTTAGTGCTTTTTAGATGAATGCTTATTTTTAATAACTATTTTGAATATATTATTTTAAAATCGATGTGAAATTTCACTGGGAGAAAATGCAGTAATTGATTCTAGTGATTCATTACTATCTGCAGCATGTTTATGCACATATACATAGACAGTAAGGAGTTACAGTAATCCAACCTAGATGAGACAAAATAATGAACTTTTCTTCATCATGTAGTGACAATTCTGGGACGAAAGAATGCTATCCTAGTAATATCTACTGTACATGTGCATTAAATGAAAGACTGGAATCTATAATTACACCAAGGTCTTTTATTGCTGCACATGATGTAAGAAAATTTTTTTGCAGCATTATGTTGGCTGCATTCAACATTATCCCATCGTCATGAAGTCAACGTTGTTCCAACATATTTCATCAAAGTAATTGTAACTTTCAAAAACAGCATCTGTAACATTGTCTAATTAGCCTCAACATAACATGTTTTACAATCAAAGATTTCTGCTGGGTCAGTCACGGACCTGTAGCTGTAAAAGTGCACTTAAAGAAGCTTTTTAAGCTGTACATGGTCAAACAGAAAAGTGCTAACAAAACACACCCACAACTGAGGCGGCCATGGGTCCAGCCCCCCCAATCAACAAATGCACACATACAGTACTTTGCTTGACAAGCATCTTGAGGTGGCAAATGACATCATTATAACTTCTAAAATAAAAAAAGCAGTACAAATGCAGCAACCATGCTGAATAATAGAAGAAGAATTTTTCTCCCTCTCTAAACTTTAAGCACAGGGGTTGTGCAGTCACACACTGCTATGGAATGTTGTTTCTGTGCCTGTAAATGGTTTTAGCAGCAGCTCTGACTCTCGGCTGCCCCCCCCCTCTCTGTTTCTCTTACTATGTATCAAATAAGTATAAAGCACTATAATTCTCAATTAAATAAAATAGTGCATATGTGTTCCCAATACACTCCATATCCAGTTTCCCACCAAGCTTTTTCAGCGCCATGGTTCTCACCACGCTGGAATCCATGTGACCTCCATCAGTCATGCTTCTGGAATGCAGTTTGGGTCTCTGCAGTCTGCTCTATGCATTTTCATGGCAGAGTCATGGCAGATGACACTGGCCTTTTGGGGTATTGGGTTCTTTTTCCTCCTCTTTTTCCACTAATCCACAGTGTTTCTGCTCCTGTGGAGGCTGTGGCAGTTGGAGCAGGAATAGAAAAGGCCATTTGACTCCAGAGACGTGCATTTGGCACCGTCAGGTTGACACACACACGCACAACACACAAGTGAAGGAATGAAAAGCTTTATGAACAGCCAGGGAATTCTGGAGACCTCTGCTGTGAAACTCCATTAGCTTTTTTTTGTTTGTTTTTTTTTCTTTGTTATATTTCTCTCTCTTTTCTCGTTCTTCTCTTCACCTCCCTAGGCTAAGATTTCCATTAATGATTAATGGTTTAATAAGTCTTCATGCATTGCAGTCTAATGCAAGGATGATGATAACTATGATGATGATGATAAGAATTAGCTAGATGTGGGTGGTCTGTGGGAATTAAAAGAAATTTGCAGCTTACAGTTCTGTGTGTTTTCTGTGCACCGCTAATGGGTTTAGTTGGCTCCATTTAATAGCCTCGTGGACATGGAGATAGACAGAACACAGAATCTTTGTCTTCTACAGTGCTACAGATGCATTCATTTAGAACTTTGAGAGAGATTCGAACATAAATTCTGTGTGTGTGTATGTACATTTGAATATAAAACAATTCATTATTTTCCTCAAAATTCTATAAACTTTACCCCATAATGACCCTTCAGTACCATGAGGTCTACAGACAATTACACTTCAGGTCTTTATGGCTTCATTGCTTTACCATAGGTGGACTCCAGTCAAGTTGTAGAAACATCTCAAGGATGATCAGTGGAAACAGGATACACACAAGTTAAATTTTGAGTGTCAGACAGAGGCTTTGAAGTTTATGTACATGATTTTTTAATTTTTTTATTTTTTATAAATTTGCAAAGATTTTAAACAAACTTCTTTCATGTTGTGATTTATGGGGTATTGTTTGTAGAATTTTGAGGAATGTAATTAATTGAATTAATTGGAATAAGGCTGTAACATAACAAAATGTGGAAAAAGTGAAGCGCTGTCAATACTTTCCGGATGCACTCTGTTGTGTTCACTAAACCTGAAGCCTTTTCTACAATTTGTGGTTGAACATCCGCTTGAAATAAATCAGTGTGTGTGTGTGTGTGTGTGCGCGCGCTTCTCCTCATTAACTGCTCAAGCATAAACAACATGAGGCAACTTATGAGTGTTCTAAAGCTGACCACTTATCACTGTGGCAACAAGCACCTGATGTTCAGATGCGTGTATCTCCTACGTCGCAAGTCTTCTTCTGCTGAGATGATGTGTTGCATAAACATATTACTTTGAGTTTACAGTGTGGGAGTTTCATGTATTATTTTTTTTCATGCTCTGCCAACAGCTGGTGGAGCCATTATGTTTTTGAGGATTTATGTCCATCCATTCAGGATTTAATGATTTCTATGGAGTAATCATTGGAACCAGAAAGTGAGCTAATTGGAATTTTTTTTAATGGGTCCACCTGTAAAAAAAAAAAAAAAAAAAATGTATGTACTTTCCCCTACAAGTGTATGTACTGTATTTTGAGGAAAAAATATTGGACTGAACAGTTATTGTGAATAACTATGACTTAAATCTAGAGGTGAATAGACCTTATTTTACGTTTATTATGACGTAAAAGCTACAGTACGCTAATACAAGCTTAGCATTTTTGATACTTTTGAAGTAAATTTAAAGGTCATACTTGGAAAGACTTTTTCTAAATGGAGGGCTTCTACTTTTACTTGAGCAACATTTTAACTTGGATACCTCTACTTTTACTCAAGTACAGGTTTTGTGTAGTTTGCCCACCACTGCTTAAACCTTACGTTCCTTCATCTACTGACCCCACATTTGTTTTAGGTGGAAACAACTCTCTCCCACATGTCTTTACTTCAGACTTTTATCCACCAGGCTGTGTATGCAGCACTGATTGGCTCACATTTCATTAGTAGTAAGGTAATCAGATTGAGGAAATATTGTCCACTTGAATGTAACTCACATTCTTCCTCCATTTTCCTCTTTCTCTCTTTTTTCCCTTTTTCTACCTGAAGATTAATAAAAGATCGAATAGAATGAGAGCCAACACCACTCAACTTTTTTTCTTCAGGCTGATGCTCTAAAGTCTTTGAAAATCAGCTCAGAATGATCCCCATTAATTGGGAACAAAACCGATATTAATACTCTGACTCTTATACCTGTATAGATCCCGGCTGAGGCTGTCTTTTATGTTTCTTGTCTTGCTTTTTTCCTTTTTTCTTTATCATAAAGTGCACTTTTTTCTTTATCATAAAGTGTACTCTGAATATCACGTCTTTGAGCACAGCAGTAGTAACTGGTTAGACTGCGGACTGCAGTATCGGTTTCACACATTACAGGCATTTCTTCAGTCAGATCTTTGCTATTATATTCTCATAATGAGCTAGGCTTGGGAGTAATCTGCATAAACATGAGTCAGGCTTTTGATCTGTAACTGCAGGCCACTAGAGCTGTAGAAACTTCAGAAACACAAAGCCCATACTCATATTAACCAACCCAAACTGTTCTGATGACTCACCGAGTTGTTTTTGGTTTATAATCTTTTTAGGGCACTGGTTGAAATCCTTTCTCTCTCTCTCTCTCTCTCTCTCTCTCTCTCTATTTGGTTTTCCGAATTCCCAAACTAAATTGCCAGAGTTTTCATGTCCGTAAGCAAGGAGCCATTATTTCGCTCAAACAAGCGAATAACAACATGAACTCGGACAAGAGATCGAATAAACATCACTCCACAAAGACCAGCGAGTTTACCGAATGGTGGGATGAATGTATAAACTTTCTTATGATGAAATGATAATCCTGAACCAGAGAGCAGTGCGACATGGTGAACAGGAGGGTTGATCATATCACTCAGTGTGTGCCTTAATGAAAGAGTGGGCTTTGTGAGATGGTTGGATGATGAGACATTTGGATGCCAGTGAGATTTTATTTCATAGCTTTGTCTACTTGTATTTTAAGGACAATACTTTATAATGGTGGAGTCATGGGGATGACTCATTACTTCACACAGCACTAATACTACAGAGCATATGCAGCGAGGAATATATTTATTGTTCCTTTTATAAAAATTGACAGACTGTGCGTAGACGACCATAAGGTCGAAACTATAAAATAAATACACTTGCAGAAACTGTGGCTTTTTGTCGCTAATTTGTCTTCGTAATTTAGTATAATGTTTCTTTATATGAATAAAATTATGTCTTATATTTATAAGCCTGCCTAGTGATAATCCTAGATATGATGTTTTATATATGTATACTGTCTGGCCAGAAAAAAGTTTCAGAAGAGTGAAATAATTGCCTCAAGCAAACATTCAAATGATTGTAATTGGTTGCAATATTAAAACATAGAGGGATAATGCTAAACTGTCACCTTTTCTGTAGAAATGTGGGCAGAAAAAGACTAATTAGTTAAAAATTATTCTTAATTTAATTACACTTAAAATTTTAATTAAACACTTGATACAGTAAAAAAAAAATTACAAGTGACAAGAAATCACAGGATTGGGACTGAACAGCTGTCTGGCCATAAGAAAACCACTTGTTAGTCAGACTAATCAGAAAAAAAAGGCGTCAATTTGCTGGGGAGCTTAAAAATTGGACGTTGGAGCAGTGGAAAGGGGTCATACAGTATGTTCTGATGAGTTCAAATTGACCTTATTACAGGGCCATTGATGCATCAGGGTAAGAAGGGACATGCAGAGTGCTCACTTTACAAGCCTCTGGAGTCAGTGTTATGATCTGGGGGTGCTTCAGTTGGTCAGGTCTAGTCTCAGCAAAATTATGAGGCAATAAAATAATTAATATTAATATTATTTATCCTAATTAATTTGATTCATTAGATATAGGGATGCACCGATACCACTTTTTTGGAAAACGAGTACGAGTACGAGTACTTGCATTTCAGTACTCGCCGATACC
>JAQMYL010000012.1:26281756-26292398 GCA_030014365.1 Clarias pachynema
ACGAGTACAAGTACTTTAGAAAATGTGGTATCGAGGCCGATACCCGATACCGGTATCGGTATCGGTGCATCCCTAATTAGATATATTCTTTCTTGATCGTTTATCTTGGCACGAGATAATAAATGAACGATTATTTAACTGTCCAAACATTTGCTTTGTTAAAAAGTAGGTTTATAATTGCCTCCAGAGAAATGTCACAAGAGAGATTTGGCCTACTGTACTAGACAAGTTCAAGTGATGCAGTTTTAACACCAAATATTGATTATATTTAGCATGTTGATAGGAAAACCGGTCATTGTGACATACTTCTTTACATGCATATAAGACTGCGTGTCTGCGTGAATGTCATTAATCAAAAACAAGTGTGTGTACATATTGGTGAAACGTTGAGGTTAAAGCTTCCGAAAAAAGGAACTTTTGTTTTATTCGCTCTTACTCTAGTTTAGTATGAATCATAATAATGCCTGGACATGTGACGCATTTTAATCAGTTGGATTGAATGACATCATGATACTAAAGGAAGGTGAGTCAGCTTATGATTTGATCCACAGCAGTGCTGTGAATAATTCAATTGATCAGAAACATCCAAATGATGTCGGTGTCGCCTCTAGAGTTTTGTGTTTTTTGTTTGTTTGTTTTTCTTTCATTTAAAGACTTAATGACAATATGTGATAACCGCTTTGCCCATCTTTCCCGACGGTGCCGATGTTCCTGGAGGCAACTGTAACTGTGTAACGACGCTGGACTCTTTGCTTTGACACTTTATCTTTGCTCCTGGATCTCCACCTACAGGAAAAATCACTCATTGTCTGAAACAAAAAGAAGTTTTGTATATTATTCAGGCAATCCAGTACCTCTGCTGAGTTACGCAGCATGACTCATAGCCACCGCCGGCAATTTTATGCTCTTCTGTTTTTACAAGGTTTTTCATTCGTTTTGCCTTTTTTGGGTCTCTCTCTGTGTGCCAGATGTGAATGTCCTGCTTACACTGATGAGTGTTCAGTTTGCAAAAAGGGCAGCCAGGCGAACACTGGCATTTACTTGAGAGAGAGAGAAAAAGAGAGGTTGTTAATAGTATGTGATGTGATTTGAATTTGCGTTCGATTTCAAGTCACTTTGAGTTTTCATCTGTGGTGATTGTTCTTTGGTCCCTAATTGTGTGTGTGTGTGTGTGTGTGTGTGTGTGTGTGTGTGTGTGTGTGTGTGTGTGTGTGTGTGTGTGTGTGTGTGTTTAGTTTGGATCAGTACACTAAACATGCTGTTCCTGATGTATTGTGTGCTGTACACAGAGTTGCCATGGTGATGTGTTCAGACCCATATCTGACCACAGTGACCCTGTCTGAGAGCCACGCCCACTTTTGCTCTTGGGCCACAGCAGGAGGCAAAGTTTTCTCACTTGTTCTCCTCATCTCTTTGTGATGATGCACAAAGTTATTTAAGTGCAAGTAAGAATGCAGAAGAAACCATCTCTGTGTTTTACAGATCTGTTGAACTATCTGCCTTCAAAAGGAAAAGCTTGCATTTCTTCTCTCTTGTGTTTATACATTTCTCTGGCTTGTAAACCTACACAGGTTGCTCAGTGTGCTTTACAAGTCATGTTGCTTGCTCTCACACGGAAGCATGTGCCGTGCCTTTAATGATAGCTGATAGGTGCTTACTCCGGCTTGGTCTTCCTCCCAGTACAGTGTATTTATCAGGACCCGAGGGTAAAATGGAGCAGTGTTAAAATTTTTAATGGATGGTTGAATATTTCGTTATGCTCCAGATGGGACACTTTCACTCCATTAACATCCCATTACCTTAACACACAGTGTTTTAAATAGCTCCTAGTTCTCTCTTTTCTGTTTTCTGTATAGTCCTGCGAGTCAGTACAAATATTTTCAATATAAAAAATGGAACTAATATTTCTCTTTATTAGTGTTTGTGTTCATAATGAACATTTTTATAAATAAAAAAAAGCTTATGAATCCAATAGCTAGATCACTTTACTCATTACTTGATTGAAATAGTATAACGGCTGTAACGAAAGTAATACAAATGTTGGCGACCTTTTTTATTAACTTACATAGGTTGTTCAAGATTGCACATGTTGATAGAGTAAATCTTCCTTTACATGACGCAACTACTCAATATAGTCTCTATCACAAGCAATACATTTGTGCCATTGTTAGACAAAGCTCTCCAATTCTCTTGGAAAATCAGTTTTTTCGTGTTTGAAGGAATGTTTACAGATATGACGCCACTGACAAGAGATGGAGATGTTTAAAGAAGGGAAGCTCTGGCGATAAACCACCCAGTGGTATTGACTTCCTTTGTATAAAGAAAGAGTTACTATCCCAAAATGTGCAAATTGAATGACCTATGTCAGTTACGCCCACTTTTGCATTACTTTTGGTACAGCCTTCGTATGAAAATAAATAATTTGATGCTGCGTGATGTTATTCTAATCGGACTGCTCCAATCATAACTGTTTTAAGCGCTCTGTAGGACTGTCATAATCTGATCAAAATGATTTAGAAAAGAAAGGCAAACTGGAGTTTGAACCAGTTATGACACCTCCGGAGCTCTCCTACTATACATTTTGGTGGAGGTAGGAGTGATGGCTGAGAATTTTTGGCCACTTAGGAGCGATTTCCTACTCTGAGACGCTAAGTAAATATGGGACCAGGTCTGAAAAATAAGTCCAACATGGAAGTGCCAATATGTGTCGTTCCTCTAATGACAATGACCCACAGAGACCCATGTTAAAAGACAGCTGTACAGGAGGAGTGAATTTGTGTATAACTCGTCAGTTAAAATTACATTAAGCCACAAAATTGTGTGTAATTAAGGGTTTGGCGGATTTCTTTGCCAGCGCTATTTCAGGTTTCAAACCACTAGCTGTCTGCTATGCACCTCTTTAGCTCACTAGCTAACTGGAATCCTTGTAGTTCAACTTAACAAAAGAAATGTAGGAGTTGATACAAGACGATATGTAGGGCATGAATGATGGAGTTCAGTCAAATTTAAAGTAACATCAGTGTATAAATGAACAGTAGCCACCTTAGCGCTTACGGTATATAACTAGATTAGCATCAACTTAGCACTAGATAAGCTAGTTAGCGTGTGGTGACTGAGGTCAGTGGGCATGATCCAATCAACAGCCAGACTCCGTTCATTACACCCATTCGTCCATTTATGGGTTTACTGAGGTTTAGGGAGAGTCAACTCCTGCCAAGGTGGCCACAACCTGAGTTTCCACGTTTGAGCTTCAAAACCTCTCTTCAGAAAACCTGTGGGTGATGTCATGGAGGGTTTTTCCAGTTCTTATACAGTCTATGATCTGCTAGAGGCTATTTACAGTAAAATGTTCAGGAAAGCAGGGCCATCTTTGTGGATGAGGAGGTGTTCTAGAAATGAGGACAAGCTGTCTAAAGTGTCTTTATTCTTTTATGATTTCATATGTACCATTAAAAAGCATTCATACAAGTTTTAGAGGATTTGAACAGTTAGATACAGTACAGGTTTGACTGTTAAATTTAAATGTAACTATTTTGTAGTTGAGGGGAAAAACATTTTTAAGGCAGGTATGTTGCATTTCCGATATATTAACAACTCTAAACATAGATCGACGTTTCTTGATTTAATGTTGTTGCATTTCTTTTGTGCCGTTCTTATTTCTGCATTCTCTCTGCATACATTTTCTCTAAAGGAAGTTCAGTAGAACGAGACGTGAGTTGTGTGTGTTTCAGTGTGTCATGCAGTGGCAGAAAACTACATGCAACTGGTCTTAGCTTAGTGCTAAATATAGAGCAGAAACATGCTTGACAGCTTCTTTCGCTACTCTCAGTCTCCTCTCTCTCTCTCGCTTTCTCTCTCCCTATATCTCTGTCTTTCTGTCACAGAGATGCAGAGAGAGAGTGGTGTGTGTGTGTGTGTGTGTGTGTGTGTGTGTGTGTGTGTGTGTGTGTGTGTGTGTGTGTGTGTAAGAGGATGAGAGGCACAAATATCCAACTGTTAATGATGCATCATTCTTCTTATATCTTGAAACGTTCATACAAGAAGATACAACCCAGTTCTTTTTATCAGATTTTTCCAGAATATCATATTACTTTCAGATGAATACTTATTTGTTAAATAAACTGAACACAAACAAAGGCACATTGTTCTCACCATCCATGTTGGAAAATAGTTTTTAGAATAGTCCTATTGAAATATGGTCATTTTGGGTCAAATAAAAATTCAAGTGTTAAGCACACTGCACCCCCTGCTGGAAACCTACAGCTAATGCATTTCTTAATATTAACGTGGCTTTGTTCATTAAGTACACAATTAAGTAATATTTTATAATAGTTATGTAAAAGTTATTTCAGTAATGAACAATGTCTTACCTCTAATTGTTTCTTTTTCAGGTAGATTTGTCAGTGTTCTACGTGGAAGGTGCTTCCCTACCGTTGGCCTGTAGCAGCTTTGAGCAGCAGTGTTGTAACAGCTGTCTCTGTGATGGAACGCTTTCCAGTCCACTGAGTGTGCTGCTGCCAGCACTGCAGACATGTCTGCTTGCAACACCTTCACTGAACACGTGTGGAAGCCTGGCGAGTGCAAGAACTGCTTTAAGCCCAAAAGTCTGCACTGCCTACCTGAAGGGGGTCCACATAAGTGTCCTCCTGAACAAGGCCTCACCCAACATAGTAACATCTCCACTGGAGGCTCAAATATCATTAACCACCCAAGCCACTCACCCATCAACACTAACCTTACTAGCAACGCTCAGAGAAGCAGCAGTTCTTCCCGTTCGGGCCAGTTCCGCCCTCCTGTGGCAAAAAAGCCCACGATTGCTGTAAAGCCCACCATGATGCTCCCATGCTCTGGGGTGGGGCTAGATCTAGAAGGAAATCCTCAGAAAGTGGTAGAGGGGGCAGAATCTGGAAAAGCATCAGGCTTCACCATTTGGAATCACAATGGCTTAAACCGTAAAAGGCCTGCAGAACCTAATAACAATGAAAGAAATGATGAAAGGATAGAAGTGGAGGGATTTGCTTCTCTCTGTCCACCAACCAGTAATAACAACAATGGCTTAACGGATGTGCTGAAGGAGATTGCAGGTTTGGGCTCAGATCTGAGCTCTAGCAGGGACGACTTCTTGGGCCGGATCGGCTGCTCATATAGGCGCTCTTTGGAGAGAGGTTTGCCTGCAGCCGGCTGTCTAGCTTTGGGTCATAGCAGCAGTGCCAGTAAACGTGTCTCTTTGAGTGACAGTGCAGAGATTATAAGTTCTGAGGGAGGACGCTTTTGCTACCCAGAATTTTCCAGTGATGGGGAGGAGGATGAGGAATATGAAGAGGAAAGTGAGAGTGATGATGATGATGACGATGACGATGATGAGCATGAGAGCTGGGATGAGAGTGATGAAGAGCTTTTGGCTATGGAGATCCGGATGAGGGGTCAACCACGCTTTGCAAATTTTCGGGCTGCAACGCTGTCCCCAGTTCCCTTTGCAGCTGGTAAGAAGTGGAACACTGTACCTCTGCGGAACCGCTCACTGCAACGGATCTGTGCTGTTGACTATGATAGTTATGATGAGATTCTAAATGGCTATCCTTCCATGGACTCCAGTGAGGCACAAAGCCTTCTTCCATATGGCTCTGACCCCCAGGGCAGTGGCTTCCTGTCTAACTCTGAGTCCATCACCTCACCAGAGTCCTCATCTTCTCTGCCTGAGGACTCCACCTCCAGCAGTGGCAGTAGTGTCCCTCGTAACCAGCCCAATGGTTTACACCCAATTCCAGTTAGCTCTGCAGTACAACAAGACCCAGTAGGCCGAGCACTGAGCTCACCTAAATCCATTGAGACACACAAAGCTGTTCTGGCAATCCGATTACAGGATCAAGACATTAATCAAAGAGAGGGTGGACCTATTCCGCAAGCACTCCCTGGCCAGCCAATAACAATAAGCTTTAGCCCAACAGAGGAGCAGCCTAAACCGTACAGAGTAGTGAGTTTGGAGAAGACTCCCATCTGTAAGCCATACACTGTGGTTGATGTGTCGGCGTCTATGGCCAGCACTGAGGAACGAACTACTGAGGGCACTGCCAAGCCCAAAGGCACAACCACAGTACTGGGTCCCCCACCTTATCCAGGAGCCTCAAAAAACATCCCCCTGTCTGCTTCTCCTCTCTCCCCAAAATCTCCTATATCACCCAAAACACCACTTTCGCCTAAGTCTGCAGCAGTATCTCCAACCACTCCAATATCTCCATTCATTTCAGTTTCTCCATCAGTACCAGTCTCTCTAGGTACTGCTTTAGCCAATGCTGCTACGCCCAGTCCTTCCTGTAACAAGCCTGGGAACATCCGTTACCAAGAGGTTTGGACATCCAGCACTAGTCCACGGCAAAAAATGCCCAAAGTAGAGTTGCTTAGTGGGACGCCATCTGGGTCATCAGTCCCTCCCAGACAAGGCAACCATAAATCAGCTCCCACCTCCCCTGTTGCCGGCGTGTCCTCCTCACGCACCATACCTGTGAAGTCTCCTAATTTGTCAGAAATCAAATTTAATAGCTACAATAATGCCGGAATGCCTCCTTTCCCAATCATCATCAGAGACGAACCCACATATGCACGCAGTTCAAAGAACGCAGTGAAAGTGCCAATCGTGATTAACCCGAGTGCGTATGATAATCTGGCTGTGTATAAGAGTTTTCTGGGTGTGAGCGGGGAGCTGCCACAGCCCAAACTGGGAACAGGAGGTAGAGTACAGAGTCACACATATGAGGAAATCGGCAGCTCTGAAAATGCACAGTGCGCAACCACAGAACACAAACTGACCAGAAAAATTGTTTCGGCTGATTCTAAGGAGGACAGGGACATAACAAGAACTATACCTCACAGTGACAAAGCCAAAAGTACTCCTGAGTGCAGTACAAGAGCCAACATTTCAGTTACTCTTTCCAGCCCTAGAACAAACATTATCCCCGTTCTTAGCACTGCCTCTAGCAGTCTGACAAAAAGCAGCTCTGTTAAAATCACCAGTAGCAGTAATCCCAGTGATGATTCACCTGTAGCAGCAAGCAGTGAGTGCCAAACCTCCACATCCACTGTACCAGGGCACAGAGAGAAAGCCAGCATGGTGTTGTCTCAGATAGTAGCCTCTATCCAGCCACCCCAGTCTCCTCCAGACTCACCCTCAGCTCAAAGCAAGACATGCAGTGTTGAGGAGCTCTACTCTCTTCCCCCTGATGCCACTAAGGGTACTATCAGCAGACCCAAATCCCTCAACTGCCCTACCGAGGGTAGTCTGACCAAATCTCACAAGGACACACCGTCCAAGCTCTTGCCCAAGTCTCAGAGTGCCTCAGCAGCTGAGGCTCCCACAAGTCCAAAATCTGAACCCAGTGCCCCTTTCCCCCCACCCAGATCCACCTCTTCCCCATATCATGCCAGTAACTTGCTTCAGAGGCACTTCAGCAACTGGACTAGACCTGTGGGCTCCCGGCCGAGTGATGGTGAGATCAGCCCTGTGGCAGAAGGCAGACGCTCAGCTGACAGTAACAGGCCAAAACGTTGGATCTCCTTCAAGAGCTTTTTCCGCCGGCGGAAAGATGAGGATGAACAAAAAGAGAAAGCAGAGCGAGAGAAAGAGAAAGGGAAGCTGGTGGGTTTGGATGGGACTGTTATCACCATGTTACCACCTCCTCCTCTCCAGAGACAGCACTGGTTTTCAGAGTCAAAAACAGATGATCCTACCCAAAAACCCACCATTATATTTACCTATAAGCCAGACAGTGGGACAGGAGGTGATGGGGAGGCAGAGCTTAGGGTGGAGGAGTCAAATGCAGGTGCAGGTGGAGTGCTGTCATACAACCAGTCAGGACCCCCAAAGAGCAGAGCGAGCCTCTTGATCAGCAAAGTGATGAGGTAAGTGTTATCTCTAGCTTTCCTTCTCTTCCATTTTCTCTTCTATAACTTAACTCCTTTTGCATTATGTTTTATTATGCAAGGTTTCTTTTCTTCTTTTTTTTTTTTTTTATAATCAGGGGCAGCATGGCATTTTTACCATTAACATTAACCAATACTTTTTTTTAATGCATATTAAATTAAATTTTAATGCTATCCTTGTGCATCTTGAGTCATTGAGCCTGTTTTGTTCTACGGTTAGCTTTGTGCAGTATTCTACGTAGGACAAAGGTCATCTTATTACACTTTGTAATGTGGTTTTGAAAGCTGAGTCACCTATTGGAGGGCCATTTGTGTTTGTTTACACACTTGGTGTTCATCCACACTATTGCGTTAAAACCTGCAAAGCCAAACATTGTCTTTTTGCCTACTATTCTAGACCCTTTTCAAACATTAAAACTGAGGGCCCTATATTAAGTTTCCAGTCTACAGAAAGCATGGTTTGCACATATTCTGCATTTTAGTAATTGCTTTTAAATGCAAGGTCATGGATTTGTTTCATGGCGCAGCTCCATAATGGCAACCATTATTTAAGATGAAAGATAAACTAAGGATGCAGGTTTGTGTGTTGCATGGATAACTTGCATTAAATTATTACATGTTTTCCCAGAATTCATGGGAACCATTCCGTACTTGGATGCATCTACAGTAGTTTTTATTTATTTATTTATTTTTATTAGTTAATAGTCCAGATGTACTGTACATAATGTACACAAGCCATGAGAATAAGTGCACATTTATGTGTTTTGTGAGACATTTTTTTCCATTAAAATGTATTTCCCATTGGTATGTCATGGGGGATGAATATAACTAAATAGTATCTTGTTCCTAATCCAAATTTACTATCAGGAGCTGATAAAAGCATGTCTTCTAGGTAAAGGAAGTGTTAATCATTCTTCCTTCAGTGAGCAACTAGCAGAGGGTGTGTCAAGAGGCATGCAGAGTACAGCTTAGAGGTAAAATACCTTAGAGCGAGCACAGAAAGAAAAAAAGCAGGAGAAAGGAAGGTAGACATATTAAGATACCAACGGAGAGTTTGTTTCTTCTGGCCTGAAGGTGAGGGAGCTTTCAGATATGGGCAGTTGTGTGAGCAAGAAGAGCAGGTAAGCACAATGCGCTCACTGGGGTGTTGATTCAAGACGGGTGTGTGTGCGTCTTTGCTTGCTTTCTGAGCAGTAAATGTCTTATTGGATGTGGAAATTGCAAAGCGGTCATTGGTTGAGGTGATTAGGACAAGTTCGAACACTATAGCATGCTTCCAGAGTTATGACAACACTTACTTGCTTCATTTTTTTCATGCTGCTTACTTGTTCACTTACTGTTTTGACGGTGCATGCGATTTAAAAAGAATGGCGGCTATACCGTCATGACGGCTTTTTTTTAAATGTAGTTTTATGTAGGATATAAGTTATTGGTACTGTTTTTAAATTTTAGAACGTTATTTCTTGTGGTTTGGGCTTGTTGTTCCAGGATGTGTTGGTGTGTAGGTAAAAAGGGAAAAAAAAGAAACAAAAGCGATTAATTGAAATATAAAAAAATATTTAATACAATAAATATTAATTATAGATGTTGTAGAGAATAAAAAAATACCACATATATTTTTTTATATATGTAATAATATGTATAATGAATTATCCAGTACAAGATAAGCATCAATTATAAATCATGCATGATAGAAATAGTATTTAAATAGGTTAGCTCCACCCTCTTTTCCTAAACTAAATTAAGTATCCAGACTATGTATTTTTCTTTTAAAGTGTTTATATATTTGATTCAGCGTCGAAGGCATCATTAGTTTTCATGGGAGACAACACAGTGGGATTGCGGCACATCAGACTGCTGTTTTCACAGCTGGACCCACTTGCATCATGATACTAAAGAAACAGTGTTTAATTAGTATGAGTGATAAATTCCTTTCATTAAAAATAATGATATAGGGAGTCAGTACAGTGTTTGTGCCTTTATTGCCTCTTATCCTAATTAAGAAATCCCGCTTCTATGAATATGAAATAGAAAGTGCTTCCAGCCGAGTATATTTTACTGTAGGTGTAACAACAGAAGATACATTTTGTATAGCCTGCTTTTCTGTTACTGTTGATACGGTCATAATTACTAACACAGGCTGTTTGCAAATTAAATGCTCATTATACAATTGTTGCACATTAAATCTGTATATGTTGTGAGAAGGCATTATCATTCAGGCCCTATTATTGAAAGTCAACATTATCTGAGTAATTGATTAAATTCTCAGAATTGAGAATTTAAGTGGAATACTCTACAGTAAAGTGCAATGAGTCACTGAAATGATGGGTCTCATTCTCTACTGGGCAAAATACATACACAGCATTTTGCTTTTTCTCCACCTCATACAGTCAGATGCCGGTTCAGGGTCCAGAGACTGACACACCTGGCATGGCCTCTTTGCCGGCCAAGGTGGAACTGCCCACCGTGAGTGAACAGTCCACTCTCTCGACGCGGCCCATGGCTCGTCCACTCTCACCCAGTGCCAGTCTAGGGGAGCCAGAGGAGGACGAGGGTACACGCACACACTCTCACTCACACTCTCCTGCTTCCAGCTCATGCAGTGCCACGTACACCAACCTAGGTATGTGCCAACTACATTAAACTCGCGTACAAACACACACACACACACACACACACACACACACACACACACACACACACACACACACACACACACACACAC
>JAQMYL010000012.1:26311690-26334790 GCA_030014365.1 Clarias pachynema
GGTGATTTAATGATGTATTGTGATTCTTCTGTGTGGAAATTCACGTCCCTCAAGCGCACACTGGCTGCAATTCCTCTTTAATCCTGCAGGTGGCTTGCTGTAAATTAACACAGCAAATTATTTGCTGCATTTGTTTAGGATTGTAACAAAACCTGAACAAAAGTTTGATTTTGTGTTGGTAATGTGTTAATATTGTCAGGTGCTACCTTTTACAGCTCCAGGTCTGAGTGTCTACTGGTTCTGTTGTACTGTAGTGACCGTCAAACCTTCATTGGACATTTTGCACTAAAACTTTAGCACAACAACAGCAGAAGCCAAGCTAGCCAGCTACCTTATATAAGCGATAAATCGTCATGTTAATGAGTATCATCTCAAATGATATCATTCTAAAATCTAGTGGAAATCCTTTAGAATATGAACAAACACAGGGGGACTAAATATGCAGTGCAATGTCCAACAAGGAAGTTTCAATGTATTGGTCAGGTGTGCACAAACTTTTACTTCACAAGCAGTAAACTGCACAAGTATGCTACAGACTTGCTCGGCCGGTTATCTCACTCTCGTGCTACCTCAATACAAAAATTGATTTGTGTGTGTGTGTTTTCTCAGTGAGTTACATGCTGCCGAGTCAGTGGCATGTCTGAATAAGGCACTGAATCGCCTCAAGGACATCTGGGAGGAGATCGGCATACCAGAGGACCAGAGACTGCAGCGCACTGACGCGGTTAAAATGCACATCAAGGTGATTACAAAAACAGAACACATCTGTCTTGGCATCAGTATCATATTCAGAAAATTCACTTTGCAATTTCCTCGCACTTCTTGTCAAATCAACTTAATTGAAAAATCATTATAGATCATTATACAGTAGATGTTCTGTTGTAAAAGCGAGGACTTTGACTTGATATTAGTCTGTTGTCAATGTATCTTTCAGAACCTTCTCGACATGATGATAGCAGAGGAAGAGGGGCTGAAAAAGAGGTTGCTGAGCAGCATTGAGGCATGTCGGAAGGAGCTGGCTACTTTGTGTGATGAGCTTCACCTACCTCCATTTGAGGTAATTTCAGTTGTAACCTGCATTTTCTGTTTTCACGGTACAGTATGTCCTCTAGATGTTCATCATCTGCTTCTGATGTGTACTTGTGTGTCAGGAGGATGACGGCCTGAGCATGCTGCAGCTAGAGAAAGAGATTCGCACACGACTGAAGGTGATGCTGAAACAGAAGAACCAGCGCCTGGGTGAGCTGAAGAGTCTGATCCAGCAGGACCGCGAGCTGTGCGATATCCTATGTGATAACCCGCACTCCATCGATCCTGACCGCGTTCCCTCTGCTGAGCAGCTGCACAGCTACCGTCAGCACATTGCCAGCCGCAATCAGGAGAAGGTAGCAGTCAAAAATCACATGGTCAATTATCATTAACTGAGAACTGCTCTTGGCTGGATATATTAAGCATTTCTGTCTGAACAGTTAGATCTCATGTACATGTAGGTTTAACTTATAGAACGGGTAATTAATGTAGCTGAAAGGTATGTGTAATAATGCTAAAAGGTAATCTTGCTGTCATTTCATATTCTGCTTAAACTCATGGGGTCATTGTTGTGCTAAAAGTACATATTTTAAGATGTTTTTTCATGATCTTAAATCATTATATTGACCCGTTCATTTAGGAGCGTCGTTTTGCCGAGTTCGTCTCCATCAAACGTCAGATCATTGTGTGCATGGAGGATCTTGAGCAGATGCCCGACACTAGCTTTGAGAGAGATGTGGTGTGTGAGGAAGAAGAGGCGTTCTGCCTCTCAATAGATAACATCACTGCCCTGAAAGTGCTACTGAGCCAGGTAAATACTCATGCACGCATCCATTACAACCACTCACTATTTCTTCAGTTTTTGATAAACAGTGCAGGAGATATGTTCATTATCAGTATATCTGACTAATACAATGTTCCCCCCATGTTCTGTTCATGATTGTGGTTGGTTTTCAGTTGGAGAATCGTAAAGAAGAGATCGAGGCAACTTGCGTGTCATACCGTGGCCGTATCGCAGAACTGTGGGAGAGACTGCAAATCCCCCAGGAAGAGAGAGACTCCATTGCTGAGCACATGCAGTGCAGCAAAAAGAGGAACATGGATGCTGTGAGTTTGATGTATATCTGATAAAATTAGCTTTTCAGTACATGAAAAACTGGCAACATGCTTTATGCTCAAAGTGTCTCTGTACCCCTTTTCTTTCTCCAGCTGCACGTTGAGGTGGAGCGCCTGGAGGAGCTGAAGATCAAGAACATCCAGAGTGTAATCGAGTCCATCCGAGCAGAAATCGAAATCCTCTGGGAGAAATGCTTTTACAGCCTGGACCAGAGACAAGCCTTTACCGCATATTACTCCGGTATACCATCTTTCACTGCTACATCATAATGCACCAGTATAGACACTAGAGACTGCAACCGTCATCTTCCACAGTCAACTCACAATCTTTTTTTATTCCAGTTAGTTAAAAAGAATTTATACCCAAAGCAATTACTCAGCACAATGAAAATGATTATTTAATTCAAAGTGGTATTCCATCCAACTCATCTTCTATCAAACCTTTAGACATGATATTAGAAATTTGGTTGTTGCTAATTTTTGTCTATTTTAATTTTTTCCCCAAGATAAATTCACTGAGGAGCTTCTGACCTTACATGAGCAAGAAGAGCAGAGGCTAAAGCAGAATTACGAGCAGCACAGAGAGCTTTATACTGGAGTGACTAGTTGGCAGAGTAACTGGACTCTCTATCAGGAACTGGAGGTGAGATCTGGCACTCTTTAACCAGTATTTATTTCACATGTCTGTGTAACTCTTCTCCATGTTCACACGTCAGTAACGTAAGGTAACCTTAGCTGTGTCTTTTGTGTTAAGAAAAAGGCCACAGATCCATCTCGCTTTCACAACAGAGGAGGCAACCTGCTCCGAGAGGAGAAGCAAAGAGCAGACCTTCAGAAGAGTCTGCCCAAGGTCAGCACCTAGCACATGCTCGCTCAGTATTTAGTCATGATTTAAGTTAAGCTTGTAGAGTTTGATTAAGCTTAATGTTTGCAGCTGGAGAAAAGTCTGAAGGCCCAGATTGATCAGTGGGAGGCGGAGCACGGCTCAGAGTTCCGGGTCAACGGGCAGGCCTTCATGCAGTACGTGGAGGAACAGTGGAGCCTTCACCAGCTGGAGAAAGAGAAGGAGAAACTCGAGAGGGTATTTACTGGTTGTGAATATTGTTGCTGCATGGGAAGGGTGAGGGAGTCTTAATTGAGGATGTAGCATGAGGAATATTGATCTGGTAAAAGGTCTAAAAATGGCTCATGAGACACTCCATACTGTATGTGAACATGCATCTTAAGTAAATTACTCTTTCATAGACAGTAAGTCCCATGATATTAATCAGTGCTGCCTGGAATCCCCACCAGCGTGCAAAAACATGTCGGCTGTGTGGAAATGTTTTATTTATTTATTTGAATAAGTGATCTTGTACAATTTATGCCACATGAAGGATTATGGATGTAGTTTTGTACATGATGGCCCAAAAGTCTTGGCGTAGGCAATTTTTTCCTGGAATTAGATATTTTCTTTTATTTCAGACTTAAAATAGCTTTGAAACTAACAAGACAACTGAAAAGAATCTATTTTCATATATGCATGAGATGATTGTTTACATTGAGCCGTCCCTGCAGAATTTTACTATATTTATACAGATCCATATTTGACGTGTTTTGTTTTTGTTTCCTGGCAAAACCCTGCATTATTCCTCTTTTCCGCATTGCAAAACTCATCTATGTACTAAGAAGCCTGGTTTATAGTTTGTCAGAACAGCTTCTGAGAATCGCCCAGACTTGGTCCGACTTGGTGCCAAAGTTCTGGAGATGACCACCATGTTTGTCCATCAGCAGGCATAATATTTAAAGAAAATGAAATGATCTTGTATCCTACATCTGTTTTTCAGCAAATGAAAAAGAGCAAGCAGACAGAGGAGGACATGTTGTATGGTACATCACTCAAAACTCCCACCAAGAGAAGACTGGCAGGGGCGCCCACACCGGGAAAATCTCGCAAGGTAATTGTGAGAGTCTGACTGAATGTTCATATTTTTGCCACAAATAATGAGGGGTTTCATTTCCATACTACTGAATTCTCTCTCCTAGCTGAATTCTACCTCCAGTATTGCTAGCTCTACACCCAACACCACCTTGCGCTCCATCTGCCACTCGCCGTCCATGAGGCCACCTCTCTCTGCCAGCAAGGTGAGCCAAATGTCACTTGGCCGCACCGCTAGAGCACTTTTTTTTTTTTTTTTGGATGTGCTTATTTCCGACAACACTTTGCAAACAAACTGCTTGCTTTATAAGCCATGTGTCACAGTGATGCTTTTTGTGTGGCACAACATCAAGTAGAATTTAACAGACTTGGTTAGTTAACTATTTTCCAAATATTTCAGTGTGTTAACAAAGGCCTTGAAGTTTGTCTCCTTCTCTTTCCAAGAGATCAATGCCTTTAGTCTTCAAGTCAAACCAGTACTTGTCGTTGCACAGAACAATTCTAAAAGTTAAAAGCTGCATCTTTTCTATATATAAGCCCCTGATTTGTGCAACCTGTGTAAATATTTTTACTTCTGTTTTTAATGGTTTTCATCTTTCATCCTTTTTTTTTTCTCTTTTAACATAAATTTTAGCTTTGAACACATCTTTCTGGATGACCATTTACATAGAGATCAAGAGTTTTTATAAAAACTGCAATAAACTCATTATTATTCTTATTTTAGGTTCAGCTATTGTATGCTACTGTATACTAATGCACTTATCCAAGTGTTTCACCTAGAGCTTGGATACCATCAAAAAAACTTTTTTTTCAGTACACCAGAGCCATGATTGTACTTCATGTCTGAAGCACTGGCTTCCCGATTTTTAGGGATCAGGCATTCCACTCACAGGAATTACTTTAAAAAAAGAAAAAACACTCGTTTGTCACTTGATTTTCATACTTTTTTCTGCTGCCTGTCTCTCTAACCTTTCCTCTACCTGATTTTTCTTGCTTCGTCCCAGATTGGTTTGGGTTTGCGTACACCTGGACGTACTCGGACCCCTCGTGGCCTGGAGAGGAACAAGGAAAACATTTCTCAGCTTTCCGGAGCACTGCGCACCATGACCTCCAGCCCATACCGAAACTATTCCATCAACTCTGTCGCCAGCTCCTACTCTGAGTTTGCGGTAATTTCTTACTTTTATTATTATTTTTCTTCTTCTTCCCTGTCTGCAGTGCTCAGTCCAGTTACACAGAGGGGTTTTGGAGGGGAGCGTGATCTAGCCTAGATAATTAAGCCTAACGTGACTGAGGTTGGGTCTGTGCTTTTTGTACCGTAAGCAAGAGCACTCGGAGCACTTTTAAACCTGGTGTGCTTAAGCAAAGGAGGGATATAATCTCACATCCCTGCTCAGCTCAGGTACTTGGCAGTCCACTTGTCATCCTGTCTAATTTTGCATTCTGTTTTAGAGGGATTGTGTCAACATTGAATCCACAACCATCTCCAGGTCTGTATGATTTTAACCCTGGTCTGTATTAACACCCTCCTTTAACCTGACTAATGACTACATGCGTCTTCACACACCACACGTGTATTGGGGAGGATTTGCTCCCTGCTCTAATTCCTCCTGTTTAACTGGACTTTGTGCTGATCACTCTGCCAGACTGATGGCATGAACCTCACTGCTGTCTACTCTCACCCTTCTGCTCTGCCACGCATTCACCCCTCAGTACAGCTTCCCACTCCCCAGTCCTGGAGCACCCTTTGTTCTGTACCATCAGTAGGCATAACACCATAATATCTAAGAAAATGTGTCTGCCAGCAACCTGGGAGAACTGGGAATCTGTGACTCTCAGGAAAGGACAAATCAATAAATGTGTGAATAGGAAGTGCTTGTACTCTGAGTCACTGATTAGATAAGTTCTAGGGGAATGTGTTTGGTGTCTATTTCTCCTGATAATTTTAGTAAAACAGTGACATGGTGGTTTGGTTCATTTAATAGACTACACTTTATTCCTATCAGCAAGGTGGATTCAGCGCATTACATTTAAACATACTGGATGTTTCTCTAAAGCAGGTGAAGAGGAAAAGTTGATGCTGTATGAAACCTGTCAGAATTTGTATTCATGATGTTGGTTTGTTTATTTTCCAGCGAGAACTCTCACAAGCATCAAAGTCCAGCTACAAGGCTGGAGTTCTGAACTCCACAATCACACGCTAACTGCTACTATGGCACACACTCCAGCGATCGGCGCAGCCGCACTGTTTCTGTACATGAAGATGGACATTTTAAGAAATTGCTGAATGTAAATTACATACAAAAGATTTGTGGAACCTGTGTAAATATTTTTACTTCTGTTTTTAATGGTTTTCATCTTTCATCCTTTTTTCTCTTTTAACATATTTTAGCTTTGAACACCTGTTCTGAATGCACATTTACATAGAGATCAAGAGTTTTTATAAAAACTGCAATAAACTTTTTTTAAAATTATTTTTAATCATTATTTTAGGTTCAGCTATTCATCTGGGCGAATACATTATCTTAGTTTTGGAAGCACAACTGTTTTAGGATGATCTATCTGTATTTATTGTTTTTTTTTTTCTTTTTTTTTTTTCTACTATATAATTGACACTAGTTCTTCATTCCTGACATGTTTCACTTGGGGGAATCTGTAAAATAAATGTCTTTAATTCTGACTTTAAAGCTTCTTTATTACATTATTAGATTAAAAATCGGTTACAAGAATTAATGTTTGCGGAAAAGAGCTTCAGTGTCTTATGATTCACAGACAGCATAACTTTTGGCACCTAAATAGATTTATAATTCATATACAGGGGCAAGAGAAGCTGTATTATAAAATATTAAGGGGTTGGCTATGCAGATTATAAATACGTATCCTTATATCCTTGCTATTCACCTTATTAGAAATACCTCTTCACATTTTTTTTTTCAATTATCTATACTCGGGCCAATCATGGTAGCATCAGGATGCATAAAATTATGCAGCTTACCAGTCAAGAGTTATAGGTAATCTATACGTCAGGATTTTAAAAAGTGTGATCTGCGTGACTAACACAGTAGCTACGTTTACATGAACAATATTTCTTCGGGTTTAGAGATTCTAGCTTAAATGTTTACATAGATGCTGGTATGATGCGATATGGGTTTACATTCACAATGCACTTAATCAGAATAAAGCTTTTTTTTTTTTTAACATGCAAATATGATCACTGTGAAATATTTAATCTAAAGAAAATAAGTATTTCCGATAAATCCTGTCTTCTGTGTTATGATTGGTTATAAGAATTCAGTCTCATTTTGATTACTTTATCATGTATAAAATGATGAGCAAGTCAGTGATCTCTCCTCAGCCAGAGATAGAGTTCCCAACATCATTTGTGTTCTCACAAAGGCTGCTCAGTTATTAACTTAATACGATGTGGTATCAAAAGATTTCGAGACTAGTTTTGTAACATTCCAACATATACAGTAGCAGCACAAGCCTGCATGCACAGTGACGGGGAGCACCGACATTCATTAGTCAGTGTGCCCTAAGGCTGTGCAATTGACCATCTGACCTTGTGCGTTATGACATCTGCTATTTCATCATGGACAACAAGTTAGAACAAATGTGCCACATTTGTTGCTGCCAAGTTCATCCCCAGGCTGCTGACCCAGAGGCAGAAGGAACATCACAACAAAGTCTGCCAAGAAGTCCATCAGCGTGCCGTGTATGACCTGTCCTTCATGTTGAGGATCATTACCGGTGATGAAATTTGGGTATATGAATACGGCCCTGAGACGAAACAACAGGAAAGTCTCAGACTTTTCCAATTGTGGTTATTTTTATTCCAACTCTTATTTGCATTATTAGTGGATTATTATTGTCCATGTAAACACACCTAGTAACATGGTTATTAGGGATGGCTTGATGATATCACTTTTCCAGACCAAGAACCAGTACAAGTACTTCCATTTGGGTTGTTGCAGTTCTTACAGAATACCAATACCAGTACCTGCCATTGTCTCAGAACATAATGAGGACAGAATGGATATCATTGCAATGAGTGAAACAGCATTTCGTAGTTGGAATCACCTTGTTGATGAGGGAGATTAGATCAGAGTAGAATAACCAACTGGTCTGAATTGACAGTGACTTAATTGAGTAGTAATTCAAATAATCACTCTTTACAACCATGGCAGGCATAAAAGCATCTCAGAACACACAATACATCAAACTTTGAGGTGAAAAGGCTCTAACATCAGATAACCACATTCTCACTGAAACTTGACAGTTGAAGTCTCAAAAAAGATGATTTTTTTTTCTTCTTCTTCCAATTTTCAACTGTCTAGTTTGGGGAAGTTTGTACCCTTGACAGCCTCAGATTCCTCTTCTTAGAAAACAGGAACCCAACATGCTCTTCTTCTGATGTTGCCTATTCTTGCCATGAGTAAAGTGACAGAGCTCACACTTCTTCATTCTGATGTACTATATAATTTATGATTTTACAACCTATAAATAGCTCAGACCCATGCATTTTCGTTGCAAGATGAAGATGAGGAGACTGTAATGGTTGATTCAGAAAGATTTATTTGGGATTTTGTGAACCTTAACATTTAACCTTGTCCTATCAGTCTATTGATTAATGATATTATTAATGAGATGTTGTGCCTGAAAATGATTGACCTTATCTAACTGTTAAATGATTGTGGGAAAATGTAGCAAATCTAAAAACTGAAAACATTTACCCACTTCATTTGAGAACCATTTACTGTAGATTGAATCTGCTGGATGACAAGGATAAGTACCTTACAGTTTCTGAGATGCTGTACTGTCCTAATAGCCCTGGCTGAAAGTAAGTGAGATGTAGCTAGCACATACAGGAAGCAAGGCATCTATAGTTTATGGTCGGTTACCAAGAACAACAGTTTTTATGTGTTTCCTAGCATCTTTATCTCTGCTATATGGGCATAAAATATGAACTTTTTCCGACGCACACTCTCAACCAGTGTGGCTTTTTAAGATTGTTACTTATTTAAGGATTAAAATGTTAATTTTGTCTTTTAAGGTAGTCCCGGTTTAATGTTAGATGCTATAGGGTGTGAGGTAAGGCTTTCAGTTACCGATCAGTAGGTTGGCGGATCATACCCCAGCTTCAAAAATCTGTCACTGTTGAGCGCTTAAACAAGGCCCTTGCCTGTGCCAGGTGCACTGTATCATGGCTGACCCTGTGCGCTGAACCCAACTTCTTAAGCTGGGATATCCAAAGAATTTCACTGTACAGTAATGTATATGTGAAAAATTAAGCCGTAATTGTATACACTACAGTTCCAGATCATCTCATCATCTCTCAGGTTCACTCAAGGCTCTGAACAGGACACTTATCTTGGTTGGTGCACAGGGACAGAATTATGCTGGAACCTCTTAGTTCCACTCATCCATCCATCTATCTACCCAGTCTTCCACTACAAGCAATTTGGAATCACTAATCAAACTATATCACATGTCCTTGGACTGTAGGAGGAAACCAATCAAACACTGGAAGAATATGCAAACTCCATGCGCAGACCTGATGTGAGGTTCAACCCTGAAACCTGTGAAGCGGCAGTGCAAACCAGTAAGCTTAGTCCCATTGAATGGAGATAGTAATGCTACAGATTACAAAGACATTGTAGACGAATGTGTGATTAAAACTCAGATTTAAGCTGTAGATGATTTTTGATGATTAGCAAAAAAAAACAGTCATATATTTCATATTATTGTTATGAGCTGTGGCACATATGCAAGCAAGAACGAACAAAAATAATAATAATAATGCACATGATGTGCAGTGATGACCGTGAACACCTGGCCAATCAGTACAGAGAAATATAATATGTGTGGTCAATAACTGTGGTGCATGTTTTGTGGGCGTTGCTTGTAAGGCAGCACTGAGAGGTGGGGCTGTGTTTGTTGGAATATTAAAAAAAAAAAAAAAAAAACAGGCATGTATTTTACGCACTGTTTCTGAATCCCTGTTCTTTCCCGGGCGCGTGAGTGCAGATGTGCATAATGCAGATGTTTGGCTGCGTTTTTTTTTTGTGTGTGTGTGTGTGAGACAAAAGAGTGAAGCAGAGAGAATAAGAATTCCGATGTGAACTTTGTGCTACATGAATAGAATGATGAGGAATAAAGCCTGATTGCGGCAGTGTGTTGTGGTGGAGGAGCACTGGAAGTTACACTGCAGGGGTGGGACTCCTGCATTCTCTCTCTCTCTCTCTCTCTCTCTCTTTCTGCTTGGAGGGAATGCCTCTCCCGAAGCTCACCGGTCCCATCAGCGTGCAGGATGCGCGCTTTCCACTGACGCTGTGTGAGTCTGAGCCACAGCGACGCCGTTAATGCGTTTGGTTTGGTGTTTAAACGCAGCTGATGCGCGTGGAGAGAGGCGCGTGAGAGGCGCGTGAGAGGCAGAGCAGGGGGCAGAGCGGAGACCCCAATCACCTCACACCGACTACTGAGTGTACTGAGGTAGGGTTTAAACCCGCCATTCTCTCTCTCACACACACACACTCACACACACAACATGCTCATACATGGGCATCACTCTGACAGGACATGAGCTTACTGCGCGCGAAACATGCAGTCTGTGTGTGTGTGTGTGTGTGTGAGACACACACACACACACACATTGTTGTACAAATCTTGTACAAGCATCACCAAAATGCTTGTGTTTGTGTGTGTTTGTACAGTATGTACTGTGTTAATGCTATGCATCTTCTTTGCATTTTAGACACACACACACACACACACACACACACACACTACTGAAACATATGTGTTTGTGTGTGTGTAAACCTGGATACCATGTACACAGTATATACCGTATGTATGAGCACACACACACACACACACACACACAGTGTATTTTGGTGAGGTTTGCACAACAATGTGTGTTGTGTGTGTGTGTATACAGTATATATTATGTATATGATATCCAGCTTCTTTGCAATTTGCATACACACACACACACACACACACACACACACACACACACAGTTGTACAAATCTCACTAAAATTCATCAACTTGTACAAGCATCACCAAAATGCATTTGTGTTTGTGTGTGTGTTTACAGTATGTATGTACTGTACACACACAATGTGTGTGTGTATACTATGTCTGTGGTATCTGGTATCCAGCTTTTCGCATTACACAAACACACACACACACACACTTGTACAAGCCTCACACTGTGTGTGTGTGTGTGTGTCATATTGTAGCTGTGAACTTGGATGCCTGTCTGATGGACTGCTCTTCCTTACTGTAGGGTCTCAGCAGGAATCCACACACTTCACCTAAATGAATTGTCCCTTCAACACCACACACACATACAGAGAGAAAGGGATACAAGAGCAAAGATTTACATTAAAACCTGCATGCTATTGTAAGAAATGACAGACTGCTATGCATAATTTATGCCGTTTTTATGACCTCTGCTCATGCACACACACTTGCTCATGTGATATCGCTTAATTAAATTTTTACACTCTATGACTGACCCAAAGCTTTACATAATAACAGTTGAACGTGATCTGAGCTCATATCATGGTGTTTAGTATTCAATCAGAGGTACAGGGAGCTCACAGCAGTGATCACTGGCTTCCTGTTTCCGGATGCACCAGTGTGGTTCTCTACAGTCTTACATGGCTTATTTCCAGTCCGAGACTATGTTTGTTTGTGTGTGTGGGTGTGTACAGCTTGCTTGGGATATTTACACGGCTATGTAATACTTTTCATTAACTTGTCTCTCAGCTGATGACAGAGTTATAGTCACAAGGTTGTCATGGTCACCATTATTCTGTGTCCCTGTGCTTCGTGCCCAGTGCATCCTTATTGTTTGTGGTATAAGGGGGGGGAGGGGGGGAGGGTTAGGGTCTTAAGCCAGCTCATTTCCGCCTACGCACAAACAGTTGTCTCTTAACCCACTGTTTTCCAGAGGTTGTGCCAGATTCTTCGGAAAGCACACTACAGAGACACACGACACACCTGGTCTATGAATAAGAGGACCAGCAAGAGTAGGTGTACTGATTTTGTCACTGGGATTGATTGGGGTGTCCATCTGCTGTGAGTGGACGCAACCGAAATCTTTATCTATATCAGTTTTTTTATCTATATGTCCCAAGCATCATTTCAGAGTCTGGCAGCGGGAGCATGAAAGAGGAAGTGTTTTGTCGGAGGATGTTGCTATTAAGAACACCACAGTTCTCCGTTTCAAGTATCAGAGAATCAGTGTCTCATCATATCGGAGTGTCTTTGGCCACCACATGGTCACGATGCCTGTGTGCGAGCCTGCTCAGCCAGAACCCTGAGTGTGTGTGTACTTGCTGCGTGCCAATACTCTGCCACAGCACCGTGATGGAGTGTGTGTGCGCTCGGCCATGATGTAGTTAATGTTATCATGACTCATTCTGGAGATTAAAAGGAAAGTTGATTTATTAGGAAATGCACACTAGCTTTCTAGTGGCTCCTACGCTGGAATGAGCTGACAGTGCAGAGTACACCCCAGTACGCTTCTCTTGCTTTTCTCACAGAACCAGTGTAGGCCCATTACTATTGATCACTGCTGTTTTAGATTGGATGGCCAATATAGGGAAGTACACATTTTCATTTTTTTTCCTCGGCAGGGGCAACCTGGATCTGTCTCCATTAAATTTAGATTCATTAGCGTGTGAAGGCTCTACACTGGCTAAAAGGATTCGCTCTGGCCTATTACTCACAACACAGGTACATTTGAAATCTTATCTTATCAGGATTGTGTCTTCATTCACTCTTAACCAAAATTTCAGACCCCCAAAATTACATCTTTAAAAAGTGTATTAATCATGTGATTTACAAGTCCAAGCTGCCAGAAATTAGAATAAGGCAATTTTATGTACATTATGTGGTTCTTTAATTCCATATTTGACCATGTTTACTGTATGTACTGTAAGTGACTCAGGGGCATGTTCAAATTGCATTCAAAAGAAAAGTTAATCATACGTAAAGGTCATGGATCAGACACTGGCCATCCTATTATTCCTTGCAGATACAAATTTGCAAAACCGACTAAAAATGCTGATGTGGCGAAAAACACTAAAACAGCATTTTTCTAAATTACCCTTGTTAATGTGTTTTTCTCCAGTACTGTGGTTTTCCAGCTGGAGTGATTTTCACAGCTGACTGGAGTCGCTTGTTATTTAAAATAGCAAGTGGAAAGCCTGGTGTTTGAGCTTAGGATAGTAAAAAAAAAAAAACTGGTTCTAATGTCGCATCGGTTATATAATCAGACTCCCATAAGAGGCGAATGATATCATTATACTGGGGGAAATCTCATTCTCCCCAGGAAGTAACTTTACCCAGCACTCTTGAGATGATTGAGTCAGATTGTATCTGCGTTTGATTTCATCTTCATTCTTATGATCTTCACACACCCACACTTTCAGAAAATAGATTTCTGAAAGTTTCTTGTGGCTCTGGTTTGCGTCATATAAAGATCCAGAAAGTTCTAAATGGATTCAAATAACAGAAATAACACGATAAAATAGTTCGCTTTCTACTACAACTACTGCAACTACAGCATTATATACACCATTATAACACAATTCATAATAGAAATGAATAGATAGAATAAATATATGTAGTAAGTAATATTAAAATAATACATTACTTAGGCGAGTTCTTAAGGCGAAATTTCGTATTGCCCATAGGAAATGCAGATAATCTGTTCAAGCTACCCAAAATATTACCAATATTATCAATTTTGAACAATATAATCATATTTTGCTCATAAAAGCAATCAAAACATTTAGGAAAGACATGCAAATTAAGTAAAATATGAAATAAATAGACATTACACCTTAATTTATGATGCCTCTTGGCATTGACATGAAAAGCAAAACTAAAAGTGGCCCCTATCCTTGTTAACTTTCCTGGGGCCCAAATGCTATGTGTTCACCAAATCTTGCACAAAATGGCAAAAACCCACAAAAAATATGTAAACTTGCTTCGCTTGGCTTTGCACTGACGCAAACGTGTTATGTGCTAAAATGACCCCCTGCCATGGATTGCCCCCGATTAAGCAATCGCACTGCGGGAGCGATGGTTTTCCTTAGTCACATGTTCAGTAACAAGATGAAATTCATTTCCTTAACAGCAACAACAACCATGCTGTATACACTTAGTTGATTTCATATTGCATGAATATTTTACTGTTCTGTCTTCTTTGCATTGCTATGTGTGTATTTACTTCCTGCTTGCATCGGACATATAAATGCACTCTAAACTAAACACTATCAAAAGTAACAAACCTGTCACTACTCTTTCTTAAACCATTACTGATGTTCGGTCCAGCTCGGTTCGGTCGCTTGTGTGCAGAAAATTCTTCCTATGCTGAGGCAAATTTCATGCAAAATATCAGTTCTTAATGTGGAAATTGGTGATGCTGAGGTACCACTGTACATGCATATTTCATAGAGTCTAAAAAACCAGCTGTTGCTAAGTTATACTTTTTAGCTAGCTCCATACCTCTTTAAATAGACTTTGTTATTCTGACACTATTCCATGTCTAGGTCTTAATCATCGTTCAATTTAAACATGGACAAATATTTGGACATGGCTACAGGTGAGCGACAGGGCACACATCTAAAGCTGACATTATAACTAGCTCAAGAGAACTATGTAGTTTCTTTCGTTTCTTTATTTTTATTTGATTTACTTTTTATTAGTTTTGTTTCATGGACTATTATATATGCAGTAAAATTTTCATGTTAAAACGCCTGTTAATTTGCTAGCTTTCCATTACGTTGATTAGCAGGTGGCTAGCTAACAAATTAAATGTTAACTAGAACTAGGATTACTTTGTACTTTATAAAAAATAAAAATGTACATACAACCAACTGATAACCAACAAAATCACTGTCCCTTAGATACCTAACTTTTCCAGAATTGGTGCTTTGTTCTATTTATTGTCATGGCAACAAGTTCTGAAATGTGAAGTATTTTCCAAGACTGATAGTTGAAAAAGTGGCATGGTGGTGTGGTGGTTAGCACTGTTGCCTTGTACCTCTAAGGTCCAGGTTCTCTATGGTCCAAAAACGTGCAGATTAGGCTGATTGGCGTTCCCAAATTGCCCATAGTGTGTGAGTGTGCGTGTATGTGTGTGCCCTGTGATGGATTGGTGCCCCATCCAGGGTGTACCTGGGACAGGCTCCAGGTCCTCTGTGACCCTTTACACAGGACGAAGCGGTATAGACGATGAGTGAGTGAGTGAGAGTGAGATATTCTAAAAATGGACAGACCAGGCAAAACCAGGGCAGGCATCACACTAACAAGAAAACCATTTCCCTGTAAATTCTAGAAGCAAATGAGACACAATCAGTAAAGGAACTAAACATGGCTTCTACAGCAGGATGATAATCCCATACATACTTTAAAATCCACCATGAACCACTTCAAAAAACACAAGTTGAAGCTTTTGGAATGACCCTCCCAGGCCTCTGGCTTGAACATCTTTGAAAATCTGTGGGTAGATCTTAAGCATATTTGGCTTTGGAATATATAAGAACTAGAAGTGTTGTGCAATGAATCGTGGGTGGATCAATTCATTAATGATGCACAGAAAGACTCCAAGTTAGATATAAATAGCGTTTGCAAGCTTTATCTGCCAAAGGTTCAATTATAAAGTCATGACTTAAAATGTTCAAAATTTGCATACCACAATTAATATTATATTCTTTTATATGAAATTTATATTTTATTTTATGAATATAAATATAATTATTGAATATAATGTAGCTGTGCATTCAGAGGTTGTGTTAACCTTTTAAAAATAAAAAGAGTTGTGTAATAAGGTCAGGGCTGCCTAAGGTTTTGCATATGTAAATCAGCTGTTTCTAAATTAGTGCATTATTATGACAGGGGAAGGAATAATTAGAGGCTATGAAAAGGAAATTACCTTTAGAGCTGTTAGAAACCACTTTGCATTTGCAAAGGTTTAGTATGTGGAGAAATGTATATTTCCTAGTACCGCTGCAGATCTGACATTCTAATCTGATCATTTTGACATACGATCTTACTGATTCTACTCCAGCGGCTTTTATGTATATTCTCCTCTCAGACTCTCATTTGCGCCTCTCCCTTGCACTGATTTTCACAGCTCTCACTCTCTCTGATTCACACACGGGCAAAAAGTACATTTTCACAGTTTCACACAGTCGTATGCAGAGCTCATCGTCAGCAAAGCTTTGGCAATCTATTCATAGCGGATTTCACAGATGGAGGCTTCAGTTACGGCTCTATAATATTTGAGTTTTCAGGTCAGTTTTACAGTATAATTCTTTTCATTTGTGTGCTGATCTCAATCAGAAAAATTGTTATTCAGGTGCTCAGCTGGATGAACTGCATTAGTCTGATCTTCTGGTATGACTCCCCAAGACTTGGTCATAACCCACTATTATTCTGAATGCTGGCATGTACCATCACTATGCACTGTGCAAGGAATTTGAATTCCAGGATGTATGTACTTGATGTGGCTACTCTTTTTTCCCCAAGTTCAGGCTTAACAAATAAACTAGGTACTTTACAAAGACTCATATGGTAACTTAAGAATTAAGAAAATAAACTGTGTCTTAAACTAATTTAACAAGATAAAACAAGATGATACACAGTACAAGGTCTCCAAAAATCTCCACACATTAAGGATTAAGCCATGTTTAAAGACTGTTTGAGTGACATTTTGCTAAAATAGGGTTAATTTCCCCCATGTATAGAGACGTTTGGGACTCCCTGTAGATAATACTGTATGTCAGCATGGAATGGTACACATGAATAGTTAGATGATAAACACTATTTTCAGACTTTTATCCTCTGATACACAAGGCTGTCTATAACAAAATGTTCAATTTGAAAACCGCTATATAACCTTATTCTAAAAGCTTAAAACCAAAGAAGCAGACAAGTCAAGACGAGCCAATCTCGTGCTTCTATCTGTCTTCTGACTACCTGCTGTAAACAGCTGCTGCTGTGAGTGAATTAAATGATTTGATGGATTTTTGGAGAATGTTGAAGCCAAAATAAAGGACATTTACACTTTCTTACTGCCATTGCAGTCACTTTTGCAGTAATGAATTACAGATATGTGTCAATAAATGTCCATGATATGTTCCGTGAAATAGGGAATTTTGTGATTTGGATGTAGTGCGATCTCCATGTTAAATACTATGTGGGATACTGCAGTGTAAGCACTGTGGTGTAGGTTTGTAGTGTAACCTTCTGTTTAATTTCACAATAACTCTTTTTTCACCTGCTACTAGTTTTGCTGTGTTTGAAAGCCGTGATGCAAAAAATAATAATAATAATTAATAAACACGACACGACGCACAACACAAATAATTAGTGTAGAAGACACCTGATATTCACATGCTGTGTGTGGAACCTAATTCTGTGTCTGAAAAAGCTGATGATGACAATACAGTAAACTGAGGTTTTTGTATAACTTATAATGCTTCATATTATATTCAACAATCTTTTTTATTAAAAATCTTATGTGTGCAACAAAACAACACTTTTTTCTTCCTTTAATGTGCTGCAACTTACTGTCTGTTTTTGCAACATTTTTATTAAAACTCAACCAACATATTATTGGTGCTAAATTGCACTTAACACAAACACAACTGCAGGCAAAATCAAAATCACACAATTCACACTGATATAACCAAAAAAAAAAAAAACTCTTTTAACACTCTCGTGACTGTGATTCGTGATACTTGTTGTTCTCCGAACTGCAAATATCTCGGTTTGCTGTCGAACTGTTCAGTAGCCGGTTTTGAATCACAGCCTCCTACTTCTAGCTCGCTGATACACGTCTTTGTTGTGTGCTTCATGGCATCGATAATTTCTCTAAATAGATGTGTCAGTATCTGACCTTTTCCTAAATATAATACAGATACTCTACTAAATTCAATCACTGCTGTGAATTGATATTGAGCTCTTGGGTATTTACAGAGATTTGATTTTTTGAAAAGAGAAAATTCTCTATAGAGCTACATCAGTGAACTCTTATTTTGTATTTTAAATGAATCCGATAGGACTTTTTAATTAGCATCAGTACAAATAGACATGAGGGAGACAGTGGGAGAAGTGCTTTCTTTCTCTTCTTATATATAGAACACCAGAAAGTGTGTGTGTGTGTGTGTGTGTGTGTGTGTGTGTGTGTGTGCGTGTTCAACCTAGGAATGCATCATTGTTCTTTTTTAAACTTGACCAGGGCTGTAAACCGTAAACACGGGTATTCATCATTATTTATCAAAATCGAATCTAATTTATAAAATTTGATCTGAAGAACACACGTTCTGTCCACTTCTTCTTGAGCTGGATATAAAAGAGAGACAGTAGAGTAATCTTTACTGCCTCTCAAGCTCATCAAACTTATTGCTTCCCCCCCTCTTTCCTTTTCTTTTTAATTTAGTCTTGGCCAATTCCCAGGCAACAGACAGTTCTCCCCAATCAATTGACAGCTACAAAGATTAAAGGCTAACATGCTTCCTTTAAGACACCCAAAGGCAGTCAGCTCATGCTGCATTACATTTTCTTCTCTCACATACATCACCTCATATATACCCATGATTGGCTATTGTTTGTGTGAAAGGGGAGAGAAGAGGGAACGAGAAAGAGAGTAATAGAGAGGGAATGAGAGAAAATTAAAAAAGAGAGACATAGAAAGCTGGAATGAGATTAAGGGACAGATAGAGAATGATACAGAGATAGGAATGAAACAGAAAGAGAATGAGACAGCGAAAAAGAAAGAATGAGACATATAGAGAGGGAATAAAATATAGAGAGAGGCATCAAGAGAGAGAGAGAATGAATGAGAAAGAGGGATTGAGACAGAGACACAAGACACAAACATACTGTACACACACTCATTCACGCATTATATCAAACTCCATGCACACAGACACGAGATGGGAATCGAACTCAGAGGTTCGATGCCATAGTTGTGCAAATATCAAATCGTCATCTACAATGACACACAATGCACCTTACGGAGTATATGTGACACCATAACTGTTCAAAAATAGCAAAGTTGCCCATTGTTTTATAAAAACAAACATCTGTTAAGATTCCAGATTTGACAAGAGAAGAAAAAAATCTTTACAATGTTATACCCAGAATTTTGGTCAGTTTGTTTCTATAGCTGATATAGATTATTCTCTGACCTGTTGATCAGTTAGCACTTAAAGCACAGTTTGTGTGCACTTGAACCGCAGAATAAAAGCCTGAAACACCATTTCACTCATAAAACATAAAGGGCAGTGTTGTTACAAAATAGACACAAATGTAAGTACACCTTACAAAATTCTCTACTCTATTTTTAGATGATGCTGACTTGTACTGTATAATGCTCTCCACTGAGGTTTGGCTTCTATTCCCATCTGTAAGGCAGTGCGCTAATGCATGTCTGTCCTCATATCTAAAGTCTTTTGGTTTTTGAATTTCACACAAAGCTTGTATATAGCTTTGCTAGACTTTCGAGTGAAAAATGATCACATTGTAGATTTGGTGATAAAACAAAGCGAAGTAGTCATGGGAATTGGGATGTGCCAAAACTTTACAGTAATCATTTAAACTAGATAAGTTAAAAGGTAAGATAAATGCCCCAGTGATACAGACCTACAGACCTTGTGCTGACCTTGAGTTTTGCCCTGCAAGATTGGAGGTATTTTTCAGGGTCGACACCCTGGCCCTTTAAAAAAAAACTACAGTAACAGTTTGTGAACTGAATTGGGTTCATCTTACTGGGGTCCATCAAAAAAAACATCCCAGGTTGTTAAAAATATTTAGTATAGCACAAGCCACAGAAATCCAGCTATAGTCCGCTGGTCCCGTGAGAAGTCTTTGTACTGTATGTCGCAGTACTGCTCTATAGATGAATAGGTCCTTCATCTTCATGGAGATACAAGACACTTTCTGGCTCCCAGTGTAGATTGTCCCACAAATGTCTACCAGAATTGTCAGAATTCCTCCTAGTAGGTCTGTTGGTGGGTCCAAACAGGTCAGCCGAAGTCAGAGGAAGGATGCCACTAGATTATTATTAACATGTATCCTCCTTCTGTAGGGCAGTTTACAAACTAAATGTTTACACTTATTTAATCAATCCCACTTTCTCAGGTCATTCTCCAGAAAAACCCCTCTTGCCCTCATTCAGGCCAACTGAAAGGCTTGGTTTCTCCGTCTGTCCACCTACCAATTAACAATGCCCTGCTTTTTGGCCAGTTTACTTTGGCAGATAACAAACATTTGTATTTTCAATATTGCATTGACATCACTTTGGCCACTTAGAATTATAACAACTTTATCAGCATAAGCTGACAAGTGAAAAGCCTGATTGCACTTTGGAATGACTACACTGTTTATCTCTGGTCCTAATCTTATTAAAAGGAGCTCAATTGCCAGAATATAAAGCATAGCAGACAGAGCACATCCTTGTCTAATACCTTGTTTAACATTAAAAGGAGCACGCAAGTTACCATTTATCTTCAGTATACCACTGTGTCACTATACAGGAATCTTAATTTGTTAATAAAACCTTGGCTGATGTCAAAATATTTTTAACATCCAATAGTTAATTGTGTTCAACTAATAAAAGAAATATAGACTAATCTTCCAGACACACAGTAGGTCTGGTCAGGTTGGATAACTTAATTCAAAACTTTGCTTAGTCCATTGGCCAGTGCTTTCGAGAGCATCTATACTTACTACATCAAAATTGACACAGGTCTTGCAGACGTAGTGTTGTTTAAATCACCTTTTATTGGTAGGTGTCCCCTGGCTAAACAGTCTCTCAGAACTGCCGGAAGATCTTCACCTAGCTAAGGCTAGCAAGTCTTTACCACATTCCATGCCTTGAAGGCCTTGGTGTAACCTCAACGAAGTCTGAACTGACTTCTGCAGTGGCCTGAGATTGATTAGCAAGAAGAGCATAACCTTACATTCTGGCCAGATCAGACAAGAGTTCCCCTTATTCTGACCTTAAAGATGAGTTAGTCTCTTTTTACTGTTATTTTATTTCAAACTGAAAAAGAAGGTTAAAGGGGAATCCATTAATTCCATGCTTTGAAAGCAGGACCTGACCAGGGCTCCCTGTGCATTTGTGTCTAACATGTGTCTGCCAATAAGCTTTTCTTAGTCATGCTTATTTGAAAGTTGTGCTTGTTCTTGTAAGTCTAATATTTCCCTTTCTAAGGATTCCATGAATCAAGCTAAGTCCTTTGTGACATTGAGAGTATACTGCTGACAAATTCGTCTGAATCTTTGCAAAATCCTCCCAGTGTAGTATTAATACTGTTTTTTAATCAATGTCATGCTAATAACTCGACTCAACTTCTTTAGGTTTTTTCCAACTGTAAGTCACATATTAATGAATAAGATTTGCTATGACCAATTTGTCTAGATGTTATTTTTGCAATCCCAAGCGGTGACTGTTCCATGGACCACGGTTTAAATATCAGTTGTACCAGATACGACTGGAATGTTAACCTTGACAATGCACCTGTAGACAATGGGCTGTCTACACATGGTGAACAAACAGTGATCTTACAGCCCATTCTCTCCAGTAACTCGAAACTCTTTTATACAAACACACCTGAGCTGTACGGTGAGACTGCAAGATCATTTATTACCAAAAACAGAGCTTTAAAAATGATGATGTGCTTCCTTTTCCAGGACCAGTATTCAAATCATAATGATTTTAAAAAGACTGTTTGACATCATCTTTAGTGGTAGCTCAAGTTAATTAACTTGTTACCTCATTAATGTCGCCTCTTCCTGTTCATTCTCTTTCCAGACAGTGGGATCATGTCCTCTTCACACAGCCGGGACATCTCTGACTACCATGTCAGTGGTAAGAGAAAAGAAATTTAATAGGTATCTGTCTTCTTACTGATATGTTGTGTTTCTAATTCTGATATGTTGTATTTCTGTGTGTGTGTGTGAGCCAGTAATCCAAAATCCTCCTTCGTGGGAGTTTGGTGTGTACCTGTTGGGGTTCCTGGTTTTGCTTGGCATAGTCGGAGTAAATCTGTGGAAACTATGGAGGTCTGGCTCTTTCCCTGCTCCCTCACCATACCCCAACTTCAATTACCGCTACCTCCAGGAGAAATATGGCACCTCTTACTCTGAAGTCAGGCAGAAGGTAATAACCTTCATTCGTTTGATGTGTGCTATGATTCTGCCTGTAAAAACCTGCCATGGACCTTCCTTGTTTGGTAATATATGCTTTCCTTCATAGTGCGTTGCAGCTTCTAACCACCGAAGAGCCTCATCTGCAAGCCGTAAGCCCAGCCTGCAGCTGGCTGACACTCCTGACAGTTTTCGTGAACTCGGCCCTCTGGAGCTCATGAGCCGGGATCTGGAGATGAAACGCTCTGCTTCGGTCGACTCTCTGTGCTCCATCTCGTCCATTGCCCAGACCTTCGGCCATGATGTCACCGTGGGCCAGCTGGAGGTGACACTGGAGCTTGAAGCACGATCGTCATTATTACATGTTACCCTGCATCAGGCCAAGGATCTCATGGAAAAGGAAGAGGAGAATTTTCCTGGCTGTTACGTCACTGTCACACTTTTACCTGACGAGATCAATGTTGGCGTCACACGGGTAAGGAAAGAGCACTCGCAGGTTATTACCCGATTTGGGGGGTTGGATCTGAAACTAAAACTGCACTAATTCGCTCATCCTTAAACACTATTGCATTCCTTCCTCTTCCCAGAGCCTCTGTATTATCACATATGCCTCACTGTGATCCCAGAGGCAAACATTTTCCTCCCACTGTGAAAAAAATGAGTATAAATGTAATCAACTTGTGACACAGCCAGCAAACAACCACTGGAAACTCGAAGACGCTCTGATCATCAGTCACTTTTGTGACTGCATAGCATCTAAACAACATCAGTAGAACTGTATTAGTACAAACCGGATTCCAAAAAAGTTGGGACACTAAACAAATTGTGAATAAAAACTGAATGCAATGATGTGGAGAT